>CAUYRH010108767.1:0-26193 GCA_963574655.1 Perodicticus potto
CCCTGTATAGTTATGGATTTGGGAGATAAAAGACCAGGATTGGAGAGAAGTACAGAAAAAGTTGCTCCAGTGTCCAAAAGAAATTTTCTCTCCTGGTGCTCCGCTATAAGGCAAACCTGGGGCTCTTGAGGGGTGATGACACAAGCTGGAGCAGGTCAGTTTCTTGTGAATTTCCTAGCCCTGAATTCCATGGATGGACTGTGTCCATTCATTGATACACTCATTCACCTTGCCCCCTGTGGAAGGGACTGTATTCATTTGTTTCCTGGCCAAGGAACCCAGACACCTATATATACCCTGAGGCTAGAGGCCTAGAGGAGGAGACGGGGAAAGACCGGGAGAGGAACGGAGAGGGCATCTCTCTCCCCACTTGAAATCTCTCCCTCTAGCAGGAGCTTTGGTGTTTTCTGTATCTTTTCTGTAAATCAATTCCGTCTTACCACGGAGGGGTGGGGGGGAAATAATGTAATGAAGAATACATGAATATATGAATAATAAAATACATATATTTGAAAAAAAGAAAAAAAAAAACCCTAAAATCTCACTGTTTCTTTTCAACAATATTCAAGATACTTGCCCAATTCTACATAAAAGGCCTGCCATTTCAGTTTTAGAAGTCAGAAGTCCTTCTTAAAATTAGTTTCTGTTATTAGACAGCATGAATATTACCATTTTCTAAAATATGATTTTTGCTGATTTTATATTTGCAAAAATCTGTACAATCTGTATTGACTGCTTTTCTCTCCTTCATGTTCAATTGTGCTTTCTTATCTTTAGTTTTAATATTATTTCTCAGTGTAGCATGGGTGATCAACAGCACAGATCTTGGAGTAATTCAAACCTGGTTTAAGTTTTGGTAAAATTATTTTTGGTTTCTTTTCCCCAATATCCATTGCTTCTCTATCATCTGATGTGTCATCAATGTATTTGGAATTATCTCTTACTCTACTCTGATCTGAAGTTTCCTTTTCTTTGATTAAAATATCTCCAGATAACTCCACTCTCTTAATAAACTTGCCTTAAGTGTTTGAGAAGAAAAGAAGTTATCCATTTCATAGAAGTAAATTAAAAGAAATTAAAATAACAACAAAAACCAGAAAAAAAATTCTAATAAGCATCATTCTTCAAGCTTATTTCTACAATCTAATGAAACAATTTTAAGAAAGAAAAAAAAAGGAGAAAGAAAGGAAGAGGAGGAGAAAGAATAAAGTAACAAAAGGAATCTTCTATATTTTATAACCTAAAGTTGCCTTCTAGTCTGCTCAACTAATCTATTAGATTTATTTTCTTATAGATAATAATTATAACACTGAAAAAAAATTTTAAATATCCTCCAGCACTGCAGAGTGGTGAAAATTAAGTAAATTTAGGAGGGAAGTTGATACTTATATGAATGGAATGACATGGTGATTGTACCATTTTTACAGCTGGCACTGGTCTTTCTGGCTGGAAAAATTAGAGTATAGAGATCAAGAAAATCACAGCTGCTGGGAAAGTGAAAGGGGCATCCAGGAAACTAGAGAGCTGGATATGAAGAGCTCCAAATTCTGTATATAAATTCAGCCCCAATCTCAGGCTGACTCTTGAAGCGTGCATTTATTTGCAGGGCACACTGGAAGTGGTCCAATCAAAGATTAAAAAAAAAAAAAAAAAAGCAAACATATTGTAGTTGCCACTCGAAAAGCAGAATTAGGAGTTTTAGACCAATAAAATTAATTGTTTGCTAAAACAAGAACAACAGAATTAACCGCTAGAACATTCACTATGCCCAGGACAAAAATCAGAATTGCTCTATGTAAAAGAATTTGAGAAAATATGAGCTGATCTTAAGAGAAAAGGTTATCAAGCAAAATCATTTCCAAGCATAACCAAGATGTAGGAATCAGCAAACTAAGGAGTTTAAGGCAGTTATTATGAATAGGCACAGTATGGAAAGGAAAAATATGTTCATAAGGAATAAAACAGAAAACTCAGCAGAGAAATTGAGAATTTTAAAGAATCATATATAAATTCTATAACTGAAAACTTCAAATCTTAAAATAGATTTGATGAGCTCGCAGAAGATTAGAGACAACAGATAAATCAATCAGCAAACTTTAATACAGGCTAATATGTTATCCAATCTGAAGACTGATTGGAATAAAAGAGAGTCCTAAGAGCCTAACTTATGGCATGTGTGGAGTTGGAATTCCAGATGGAGAAGGGATAAAGAATGAAAAAGTAAATGTACAGTAAATATACAACAATTTAGTGAAAGGCATAGGTTTTCAGATATGAGAAGTTTGGTGCATCTGGAAAGTACAAATGCAAAGTAAATCACACCTGTGCTCATCATAGCCAAACTGAGAACACCAAAGGTGAAAGAAAATCTTGAAAGGAGCTAAGGGAAAATAACATGCAGGATGGAACAATGATCAAATTCCACTCATTTCTGAACAAAAACTATGAAGTTCAGAGAGAGTATAAGAACATGCTTGAAGTGCTGAAAGAACAAAACTTCAACCCAGAAAAAGTCTACATATCTTCTCAGAAATAAGCAAAATAAAAACATTTTTAGATAAAGGAAGATGAGAATAAGTCTCCATCAGACTTGTGCTGCAAAAAATGCTAAAGGAAATTCTTCAGTATTAGGGAAATGATAGAGTGTTAAAAAATCAGATCCTCAGGAAGGAATGGAGAGCATTAGAAAAAAAAATCTGTAAAAACATAAAAACTATTTTTATTTTTAATTTTTAAGACATACATGACTATTAAAGAAGAGGGCATAATGTTGTCTAGGAAGCTTTTAGTACATGAAGATGTAATGCATATGATAATTACAGTATAAAAGACGGGAAACAGAGGTGAATGAACCTGTGATTGAAGATTTCATTTTACTTGGAGTGGCACAATGTTAACTGTAAGATGACTGTGAGAAATTAAAGATGCATATTGTCATTCAAAAGCAATCTCCTAAAAATAATACAAAAGAGCGAGGCTAAACAGCCAAGAGATACATTCCAAGTCTCCTCAAATTTGGTTTTGAAAATACTTAATACAGTGCAATGCAATTATGTTTTTTAATTCTTGAATCTGTACATTAATCAAAAAAATATCACTTGAAGAAGGTTATGACGGGTGTTTGTTTGGTTTAAGGCAAAACAGAGCATTCTTTGTGAAGACTTCTGTGGTGGGATTAAAAGAATGTGTGGTTCCAGATTTTGGACTTAACTACTAATGTTGAATGACATTAGAATACCCTTTGCTCGTTCCTATGAAAATCCCTTTGACCTTGACTTCCTTGTTCCATATTTAGTGTGCTCCTGGGGGAAGTTTTCTGCTCCTCCTTCTTCACATCCACATACTAGGAGCAAATCTGGAAGCCTGTGATCAGAAAATGCTATGGATATTGCAGAGAAAGTAAACAAAGGAGCCTGAAATTCCTAGAATACCCTGATTTTTCTCTTTCCATAATAATAGAGGAAAATAATAAATTATAACCCTTATTTTAAGCAAGGACTGACCATCAACTCACTAAAATCTCACCTATAAATATATACTTATTTCACTTAGGTGATGAATAATACATATAATTCCTTCATTGTTTTCATCTTTTGGTATATCTGTTTCTTTATATATCTATATCCATATTTATATATCTGACAATGGAGTTTGTAAACTCATCCTAGAAAAAGTGCTACCTACCTCAATGATGAATATGATTATGGTCACCTTCAAAGTACTTCCCTTGGGAAATACGCACTGATCCCAATGTCTAATCCACCCTTCAAAGCAATTTTGGAACTTATTTTCTAAAATGATCATCAGAGCTGTCATCATATAACACACAAAAACACGCAACAACAATAATGAATGCTACTCAGCAAGATACTGCCACACATTGACATGAACACAGCTGTGAGACACTGATATGCCAAGGTTAAGAAACCTTACTGAATTGTTTGTACAGTGCTGCCAATGTAAACACATGGTGGCATGCTCACAAACTTAATTGTCAGATCTGGTATGATGCCAGCTCAGATGATCATTCCAGAAAAAGAGTTCCAAAATTGCTTTGAAGGGTGGATTAGGCACTGGCCAATGCATAGTTTCCCAAGGGGAGCACTTTGAAAGTGACCATAGTGATATTCAGCAGTGACATATGTAGCACTTTTTCTAGGACAAGTTCCCTAACTTAATTGTCAGACCACATGTGTATGTGTATTAACATTAAGGAGGAATGTGTGCATTTTGATTCAAAATTTAATGTGTGTGGGTCACACCTGTAGCTGGATTTTGCCGTATATGATTGGAGGTTGTAAGTAAATTTTACATCAACTAGGGAATAAATGCACCCCAAACCTTTACACCTATTTCAAATACTTCAAAATTTTCATTTCATTCATAAATGAATTCAAGTATAGTTCAGCCTAGAGAAAAAAGTCTTGCTTCCATGACTTGTTGATTCTTCCTGGAATTTAACCTTCAACATGAAGCATGTGGCAAAGTATAATAAATTAAGGACTATAGGAAAATGATGGCCATACGTCATTTTCTAGGAAGGTGATATTTCATTTCCATTCTATTCCTAGCTACTGTGAGTGTGTGTATTTACTTAACTTTTACAAGCCTTGATTTTTCTCATCTTTGAAATAGGGTAATGAAAGTATCCATGTCACAGATTGTAAGAATTAAATAAAATAAATTATTTAAAGTACTTGACACAATTCCTAGTGCATTGTAAGAAGCTAGAAATGTTAGTTTTTACCATAGTTCTGTCCATTTGACTTTTTCTATCTCAAGAATTTTCTTTTTTTGTCTTTTTGCAAAGAAACCAAAGTCACTGTTAACTCATTCCATCAAGCATCCATTAATAATGCAGATTGACAGGCTCCTGTTTCATAGCCAGAGGCCCAAATTATCCATAGCCATCTTGTCCAAAAGAGAGGATAAAAGCAGGTTGAATTTTTTCCATAATTCAGCTTGTAGCCTAGAGCATCTTGAATCCTCAGTTACTTCAGCAGAAATCAAAGTCTAGCTGTATTTTGTTAATATAAGCTATTTTTCATTCAGTGATGAAAGAGTGTCAAAATAATATATTCTTAAGTAGATTTTTGTGCTACTCTTGATTTATAAGTGTATATGAAGTCACAGAAATGTAAGAATATTCATAAGCTGAATCTCATATTGCCTAATCATTATATAAGTATACACCATAAACCTACAAGATACTTAGGTATCTTAATGATATAAATATAATAGAGTTTCCAAAATATAATTAATCGGAAACATATATATTTGGCAATATTCACTCAAAGTTCATTTGAGATTATGGGCAGAGATCACACACTACATTATGAATGATTCTTTTGTTATTGCCTCTAAATCTCTCTTCCATTTTGACTCAAAGTCGTCTTTTCATCTTTCTTTGGTATATTGTCCTGATGTCTTTTTGTTTATTCATTTTCCAGTAAAATTTTACTACTCTTCCCTCCGCCTCCCATCATTAGAAAACACCTTTTGGGTATCTGCCAAATTTCTGACAGTTCTTTTTCTCTGGGAATTGGCCTTCTGTTTATGATAAGGGAACACCTACAGAATTCACTCATGAGCCAGGCTTATCATGTGTAAATCTGTGCTTTTGGCAATGGCTGATTGGACCATGGGTGGACCCTAATTTAGGCTAAACCAATCAGATCATCCCACAGATTTGAAATTGGGTACAAAACACAGTCTCTGATAGATGAATAATAACATATAAACCTGTTACAAAGATTTACACCCAAGAGAAATGGGATACCCATGAGAACAAAGTAGCAGAGAGAGTCAGTGAGTGGAGAAGGAGGAAAATGAAGCAGAAATAAAGGCAGAGTAAAGGTATGGCCTGAGTATCTGAGAACTTTCTAGGACACAGTTTCAATCTTCTCTTGATAACCAGCTGCATTTCTGCCCTATGATACATTAATTTATTCATTTAATAACTTATTCACTATACCTTTTTGAATCAAGCATCAGATATTATGCTAATAATTTTGCATACTTTATCTCGCCAAATTTTAATTAGAAGTCTAAACTATAGCCACTTAACCCAATAGCAAAACAATAGTAAACATTTAATATATTCTGACAACCTCCCAGGAAAACTTGGAGGTTTGATTCTGGCTATCACTATAAATTTTCAAGTCCCAATTGTATTATGACTACTCTCAGCTAGGCAAGCTGAAACAAAAGTTCCTATTTATGAAGTGTAGTGCTATATCTTTCAGGACTGCCCTGACAAGCAAATGATAATCTCTGGCCATGATTATGACCCACTTAAGGTTTTATATAATCACTGGAAAATTTTGAGGTGAGAAAGAAAAATTCACAGGACAGCACAATAGAATTTTTAACTTTCACTTGTGAAATATCAATGTCCATGAATATAAGGCTAATGGTTCGTAATGCCTATGGCATAAGAAAAAAAAAACACATGACATACTATTTCCTACATGTATATAGCATAATGGTGCAAATTCACAAATATCAGTTTCCAGAGAAAACATATTTTTAGATTATCTGAAATGTAAGCTGTAAAGAAATTGTAGTTTGTCCTATAAGTAGTCAACTTTACAAGAGAAAATGATGTGCACATTTAGATAATAGGCATAAGTCATTCATTAATGACCTGTGGGTTCTTTTACACGGAAGATACAAAATTTGTATTAGATTTAGGCACTAATCTTGTGTTTAATTCATTGTATCACAATGAATTACATAAACAAGCCAGAGTTAAGCAGTTATGGTTGGGGAGAAGGCATAGTTTTATATCCTATATTCTCCGAATTCGTGTTCTTACAACTCATTTAGCTTTTAATTCACTATCTGGCTTTATGATCTATTTAACACACTTACTGCCACACTAGTAAAAATTCCTTTTCCTTGGGGCCACAGTGTTTCATTAGGTCAAAATAGGTCAAGAGACATGTGAGTTACATATGCTTCACAAGGCCCTGGGCTCAAAACTAATGAAAGTTAAATACAACTCACTTGGCAGTTAAAGTGTTAAACTGCTCAAATATTAAATATTACTTTCTCAAAGGGTTTTGTCCTTACTGTTGACTTCCATAGCCTACTCCATCTCATTTAGAATAAAACATTAATTCCTTCCAATACCTTGCAGACCACACATAATCTTAAACCAGACTTTCTCTCTAGTCTTACCTTTTGCCACACTTTTCCTTATTCTCTAATAGGTACCCAAAGTTGAATGAAAAAGAAAAAAAACATAGCTGTGTTAATTTGCTAGGGTTTCCTTAACAAATTACCATAGACTGGGTGGTTTAAACAACATAAATTAATTTTCTTATAGCTCTGGAACCTGGAAGTTCAAGACTGAGGTGGTGGCAGGGTTGGTTTCTTCTGAGGTCTCTGTTTCTGGCTATGGTTTGTATTGTCTCCTCCAAAACCTATACTGAGATTTTGATTGCCATTGTAATAGTACTGTGTGGTGGGACCTTCAAGAAGTGATTAGGTCATGAAGGTCCTCCCTTCAGGAATGAATTAATGTCATTACCACAAGAGTTTGGCTCTCATTTTCTCTTGGTCTTATTCTGTCTCCTCCTCTCTTGCTCACTCTCTTCCTCTCTCACCACGTGAGGCTTCCGCTTTTCTACCATAGGATGACACCAAAAGAAGGCCCTCATCAGATGCCAGGCAGATATTGTCACTATGCTTTTGGATTTCCCAGCCTCCAGAACTGTTAGCCAAATTAGTCTCTTTTCTTTATAAATTACATAGTCTGTGGTATTCTGTTAGAGCAATAGAAAGTGGACTAGGACGCTGTCTTCTCACAATGTCTTCACATGGTCTTCTTTCTGTGTACATCTGTGTCTTAATCTTCTCTTTTTGTAAGGACACCAGTCCTTCTCAATCAGTGATCTCACAGATGAGCTCATTTCACCTCAATTACCCTTGTAAAGGCCCTCACTTCAAATAGAGACTCATTCTGAGGTACTGAAGATCATGACTTTAACATAATGGGGATGGGGTAGACATTACTCATCCCTTAATAATAGAGGTCTTTAGACATTGATGAATATTTTCTGGCAGGCTTGGACATGCCCTGGTAAGTCCTAAGGGACTTGGGAATGGGTGACAAAAGAAGTGTAAATTTAATTACTCATAGAATCTTTGGGTGTGACAGACTTTTGAGCAACTTATACTGTTGGCTGCATGCATGGGAGTAGGAGGTCTCATGACCATATTCTTTTTCAGAAGACTGTCTTCGGGGAGTCAAAGTGGGAAAGGAATAGAGCAGAGATGGATAGTTATCACTGTACCAGATCAGCAAAGTTCCAGGGCTGCCCCAGGTCTCTTCAGAAAGTTGATACAACCTGAAGGAGGTCTCAGGAAGAAACTGCCTCTAATGTCTTCATAGGAAAATGAGTCTTGTTTAAAATGACAGAAATCCTTTCACTTCCATTTATCATAAACTGGCCAATGAAATAATAGCAAGCACTATGATGGATTAGGAAAATATTATTAAGGAAGTTACAAACAAATTTTTTTAGGTGGTTCTTACATATTATTTTCAGTAAATAAATAAATGCCACATTGTCTAGCTCAGACAAAGACCCATAGGACTTATATTATTGGAAGGAAAATAAAAGATGGAGCATTTAATGTTCTGAAAGATTTAGTGAGCCTGCCCCAAATGCACCAATAAAAGTTCATGTTTAAATTAATTTTTTCCTCACATGGGATAAGTAAAAACAATTTTTAAAACAAAACAACAATATTATAACAGATTCTTCCAGGGTGACTAAAGTCTTCCCATCCAAAGAGGGGGAAAATATAAGTTCTTATGGCTGGAATCTATTTTGTTTACATTGTTCATAGAGAGTTTTGAAAAGTTTGTTAAGATTGATGTTTTCTCTGGAAAAACAAAAAAAAGCACCAGATTGAAGACATTCCCTATATTTTTAGAATGGTTGATTCCTACACATTAAGCAAGGACTAGAAATTGACTTTCAGATCTCTGTGTACATCTAAACATGTTATGAAACTGTGGAGTTTTCAGACTTACATATATCATTACCCTTTTTTATCTTAGTTGAGTCATGTTTAGATTAGTACATATTTGATGGATGATGTCTCAAAAAGTTTTAAATAGTTATTCTACAATTCTCTCTTTAGGCAACTGGGAATGTGCTATGACATGGCTTTACTAAGTGGCTATTTGAGATTTGGGATTATCAGAGAGGGAATTTTAGAATTTTGTCTAAAAACAGTCAGTAGTGGTTTCTGGCTCCTAAACTCCTTCAAATAGAAAGCTGAGCAACTGTGGTTTCTATGCTGTGAAACAATGATTTGTGAGCAGGGGTGGCTGTGGCTAGGGGTGGGGGTGCTTTACCTCTAGCATGAAAACTTGAATTCAAATTCGTCATTGATGAGAGGGTTGAAATGCAAATGTAATTTCTGGAAATAAAATGGCTTTTTAAAAATGTTCATAATAATTAGACATGCCCTGGGATTTATTTGCAGAGCAATTTAAAACTCAAGATTTGTGTATTAATCCCTGTGGGAATTTCATACATCTTAAATGGTTGCCTAGATTTAAACATAAGGGGATAATTTAAAAAATTACTTTTCTGTTCTAATTTATGCTGACTCTATCCAGAAATAACACAAGTTGTTATATTCTTTTTAAGACATTTAAATCTGCTGTTGAGTTTTCCTATTGATACGTTTCATGGGCTGATGAGTTATGATGCAAGCAATTAAAGCAATTAACATCTTCTAGACACGATGTTCTGAGAAATTATTTACTTGCCATTGAGGTAGTAGTAGATCTATTTTTCTAATATTGGATTAGCACAGAAGAGTGTCATCAGAGAGACTACTATTCAAGCAAGGTAATGTCTTGGGATAGAAAAAAATATACGTTCCGATTTTCTGATTTTATTAACAAATTTATACTTCAATAACAAATTTAAAATTATGCCTAATTCTAATCACTGGGTTGTTCATTACCATGCAGCCTAGATAAGGCGTTCGAATCTTGTGAATCACATATCTTCCAACTTGTACATGAAAGACCTTTGGCAAGTCGTTCATTTTTTCTCGTGCTTAGCATTCTTAACTTTCTAAGAAAGGCTTAGACCAGGTTCTCAGTCATTGCTGTGCATCCAAAAGAGACTTGGTTTCAGTTGTTCTGGGGGAAGCCTGAGGTTCTATATGCTTGCAAATTTCCTCAGGTGATTCCACTGTGCAGTGAATGTTGAGAGCTACTCAACTAGATAATGTTAGCCTTCTAGCTCTCCTATTTTAAGATTCAATGATTTTCCTTTTAAAATGGTAGATTATCAACTTTTACTAATGGAGATGAAATTTGGAGTTTTACTCTGGTGAGAGTTTGGAGCTGAGGATTAGAATTTTATCATGCTTTCCATGGGAGAATCCTTAAGAACCGGTGTGTGGACATAGGGTAGAGAGGCTTACAGTGGAGGTGGGGAGTAGGAATGCAGGACTGAGCGGATGCTGAGTTGAGAGAATGCTGTGAATTCTGGGGACTTTGGGGAGACTGGAGTAACAATCACTGAAACAAAAGGGCAGGTTCAGGAGAAACTGGTAACCTTTTCAGATGAGATGACACCAACCTGGGGAAATCTGCAACTCTGGGGATTTTTCAGGAAAAAAAATGACCTAACATATTTAAGTAAATACATTGATATTTTTTGAATTAGGAAAGAGCAGAGACCTGTAAAAAACAAAGAAAAAGTACAATGTTGTATAAAGAAAAAAAAAAGTCTCCCACCTCTGCCAAACTTAACCCTCCACTTTCTAGAAATAGCTACTGCTTGTGCTTGACTGTACTGTGATTCTTTCCAGATGTTTCCTTTGCACAAACAATCCTATCACATATTCATGGAACCTGTCCAATTTGCCTATTGATATGTTATTTAAAATAAAACAGAATCATCGTGTCATAATGTGACTTTGCTTTTTTCTACCACCTCATATATTGAAGGCATATATGGTATATACCAAACCAGGTAAATATGGCTCATTTCTTTCAGAATTGTTTAGTGTTTTGGTTGAAAAATGCACCATAACTCAGTAAGGCAGTCCTCAAATGATAGACATTTTAATCATTTCAAGTTCATTGCATCCATACAGTATTCATTATTTAATATACTTGTTCATATATGTTTGATCAATTGTGAGGGCATCTCTGTAGAGTTGATCCGGTGATGTAAATACTTGGGAGAAAAAAATTTGAAGTACAGATAAGTTTCCAAATTATCTTTCCAAACTGTGGAATCAGTTTATAAGGGTGTCAAGATTGCATGAAGTTTCTGTTTTGTGACAATTGTTCTAACCTGAGGAATAATCGATGTTTTAAATCTTTACCATTTTGATAGGGGAATTGTTATTTAGTAGCTTTGATTTATATTGCTTTAATTATCAGTACAATTTTTTTAAATAAGTAAATTTACAAAGAGACTCCCACTTACCTACTTATAACAAAAAAATTACATAAGGTTTCTATTTAGATGGTAATAAAAAAAAACAACTAAAAGGATATATTGGAGGAACTTAGGAAGAATGGAGGCATTAATTTGCATTTTCTAATCAGAAACGCATTTATTTTTCTCTTTGTCCTCTGCAGTTCTCCAATTTGAATATTCAGCAGGAGAAGGAGGCTGACTGAATGCTTAGATTTAACAACAATGGTTAAACATATTCCTTTCTTATGATTCAGCTACATCTTTCTAAGGTGAAACATTTCAAGCAAAGTAAATCTTAATTTTGAATTCCGATGGCTCACTGCTGAAATAATTGCGAACACAATGGAAATGAGGAACTTTTCAGAATATGTTACCTCTGCAGACAAATTGGCACTTTCAAAGAGCATTTGCATGGTGTGGATTCTGGATGCTAAGTCTCACTGTCCATCACTGTTCACCCCACTCTGCCTGTCTTGTCTTGCCAACTCCAAGGCCAATGCATGCCTGACATTGAGGATGGCCTCCACATGAACTTCCAGTGTTGCTGGCCAGCACCAGATTTTCCAAAATGATCTGTCCTAGCACATTTGCTCTCTCACCAGGCTCTCCTTTACCCCCTTTCCTGTCCTCCCTCTCTCTTCCCGTTCCAAGCCTGTCATCAATCTTCTGGCACAATCTTCCCTTGCTGCAGGGAACAACTGTTCTCTAACTAGCACAGTCACACATTTCTCTCATGGGACACACACCAAAGGAGCATCATGCACTCACCATAGCCTTATTCCTTGGCTTTCTTTTTCTCTCTCTTTCTCCTTTTCTCTCTCTTCTTCCCTTCTTCATCCAAGCCACAAGCCGGTGTTATTGGGATCTTCTCTTTTGTCCTATGTGAGTTTACAAAAAATCTGGTCCCTTTAGTCAACTGTGAGCATCCAAGAACATGCACTTGGATCGGGCCCCTGCTCTCAGTGCCAGGCATAGTAGTATGCATGATGAATTATGAAACCCTTTTCTGGACAAGTGTAGACTCTCTGGTTTTGCCAGGGCAGTGGAACATGTGTGACAAATCAGAAAAATTCTTCCTGGGAAATAGTTGGGAGGAGAGATCTGCAGTGGGCTACTGTGACAAACCAAAGATGTGATGAAGGCCCATCAGGGGTGACCTGCAAACAAGCCACTTCTTATGGATGTTTTAAATTTAGAGACTGCTTATGACTTAACTAATCTAGTCCATCCAGGTTTGATTTTGAAAACTCCAACAACAAACTCCTTCTATAGGTTAAATGCCTACTGCTGCTGTAAAGGCAAACATGAGCTTGATAAATAGGATGGGTGCTTTCATCTATTAGGCAGCAAATACCATGTCCCCTTTTTCATGTCTGTCTGTCTCTGGGGAGTGACTGGGCAGGACTCACAATTACACTGCTAGAAGGGTTTCCATTCAGCCCCTGTGAACACTCTGGTTACAGGTTTAATGCACAAGTGACAAGTTCAGTCACTTCCATCTTTTCTTTCTTCCATTTTCTTTTCTTGTTATCCCAAGACTGTGCACCTGGATTTGTTAAGCTAGGCATTTTTAGCATGAGATCCATACTTGTACACATGAACACTCATCACATTTCTCAACACTCATGAATTATTCAACTTGGATTTCTCCTCTGAGTACTAGGTACAGATTCTCTTTCTCTTTTTTTCACCCAAAAGGAACAGCTTTCTCTCCCTTATTGTACCTCTCATTAAAAATTATTATTAGAGGAATAGAATGTTTATTTGGATCATTTTAAAATAGATTCTCAAATATATCTCATAGCAGGGATGGTCTTGTCCTAATACTTAACGAGGTTCTGCTTGTCTCATCCTTACCCTGTGTTCCTTCACAATGGGATAAAAAAAAAAAAAACACTCTAGGATCCATTGAACACGCCTCTTTGTCCTTCTCTTGACACACCATTCAGGGAAAGAATAATTTTACCGCCTTTGGCTCCATTCACAGTTGCTATTTCAATTTAGTGCGCATTTGCTGAATTTAATTGGGTGTCCTATATTTTATCTGGTAATCCTGGATAAGACTCTATCCTATGGCTATTATGATACTTGTCTGTGCCCTTTAATAACTATGGAAGAAAATAGTTGAACAGGAACTATGGCAGTGAAATAAGAGAGAGAGAGAGGAAAAAAAAAAGATTTTTGAGGCCAACGACTGAACTGGGTTTCTTTTCCCTGCTATATACTCAGAGCTTAGCACTCCATAAGTGTACCACAGGTATTTTGTCAAATAAAAGGTGATACATATAGAGCAACCTGGTTCCTAAGTCTGTCTCTGTTTTACCTTTGATCAAGTCAAATTTCCATAAATGGCCAGATAGTATTTTAGGCTTTAGGGGCCACGTGGTTTCAATCCAGGTTACCAGCACAATGGCAGCTGCAGATGATATGTGATAGTGAATATGGCTGTGTTGTAATAAAACTTTATAAACAAAGGTGACAGGCTCAATTTGGCTTGCACATCAAGATTTGCTGACCTGCCACAGACTCAACCCAATGTGAATGTGATATGTGATACTGATCTGTCCTGTGAATGTGATATTGATCCTTAACAACTTTTTTTGGGTGGCATTGATGGTGAAAGGGAGAGAAAAAGGATTTGTGATGACAAATATATATCTTTTCTCTCTATAATCTTTAACCATCAACAATCCACAGGAGAATATGCATTTCTTCCTTCTTATCCACAAATTTGTTAATAACTTAAGGTAAGTGTTGTTGAAACTCAAAAGTTACCAGTAGTAAATGATGTCAGAAACAAATGCTGTTTAGGTTTTTTGTTGTTGTTAATAAATTAAATGGAGATCAACCTGTAAGGCAGTTCCATTCTTCCAGGTAGTCCCTCAGGGAATGAGCTCTTTTATTTTTATTTATTTATTTATTTATTTTTGTAGAGACAGAGTCTCGCTTTATCGCCCTCAATAGAGTGCCGTGGTGTCACACAGCTCACAGCAACCTCCAACTCCTGGGCTTAGGCAATTCTCCTGCCTCAGCCTCCCGAGTAGCTGGGACTACAGGTGCCCACCACAATGCCCACCTATTTTTCTGTTTTGCAGTTTGGCCGAGGCCAGGTTCGAACCTGCCACCTTTGGTACATGGGGCCAGCACCCTACTCGATGAGCCACAGGAGCCACCCGCTCTTGTATTCTTTTTCTGTTTTTTTCCTTTTTTTAAAAAATTATTTCAGGTTAACATGAGGGTACAAGAAGGTCACGATATTTGCATGCGTTAAGTAGAGTCCCTCTCGTAGTTGTGTCCTGCACTCAAAAGGTGTGCTATATACCCTACATTGTGCCCATTAAGTTGGAGCACCCCAAACCACCCTCTTCCTCTCTCCTCCCTTATCCCCCCTCCCTCCAATTTAAATTGAAATAAGTTTTTTTTTCCTACATGGGTCTGAATTAGATCATTTATGGGTTTCATATTAGTGTTGAGAACATTGGAGGTTTGCTTTTTTAATCTTGTAATACTTATCTAAGAAGAAAGTGTTTCAGTTCCATCCAGGTTAATACAAAAAAATGTGAAGTCATCATCTTTTTTGATGGCTGAATAGTATTCCGTGGTATACATATACCACAGTTTGTCGATCCATTCCTGAGGTGGCAGGCATTTAGGCTGTTTCCACATCTTGGTGATAGTAAATTGATCTGTGATAAACAGTCTAGTGCAAATGTCTTCATGATACAATGAAGTTTTTTCTTCTGGTCAATACCTAGTATTTGGATTGTGAGGTCAAATGGGGGGAATAATTTGGGTTCTTTGAGGATTCTCCATACTTCTTTCCAAAGAGGCTGTATTAATTTGCAGTCCCACTAACAGTGTAAAAGTGTTTACATCTCTCCACATCTATGCCAGCATCTGTAGCTTTGGGACTTTGTGATGTGGGCTAATCTTACTGGAGTTAGGTGATATCTCAGTGTGGTTTTGATTTGCATTTCCCTGATCATTAGGGATGATGACCATTTTTTAATGTTTGTTAGAATTCATCTGTCTTCCTCAGAGGAGGTTCTGCTCATTTCTCTTGCCTGGTGATACGTGGGCTTATTTGATCCGTTTTGGTTGATTAAGTTGTGTTCTATATAGATCCTAATTATCAAACCTTTGTCAGATGTGTAACACCCAAATATCTTTTCTCATTCTGAAGGTTGTCTATTTGCTTTGATTGGTGTGTCCTAAGCAGTGCAGAAGCTTTTCAGTTTAATTAAGTCTCATTTGTTTATTTTTGTTGTTGTTCACTTGCCAGTGAAGTCTTCATAAAATCTTTCCCCAGGTGACATCCTCAAGTTTTTCTCACAGTTTCCTCCAAGATTTTTATGATTTCATGCCTTAGATTATCCATCTTGAATAAATTTTTGTAAGTGGTAAAAGGTACAGGTCCAGTTTTCATCTTTTACATGTGGTTATCCAGTTCTCCCAGCACCATTCATTGAATAGGGATTCTTTTCCCCAGTCTATACTTTTGTTTGGTTTATCAAAGATCATATGGCTATAAGAGACTGGTTTCATCTCTTCATTTTCTATTCAGTTCCAAAAGTCTATGTCACTATTTTTGTGCCAATACCATGTTGTTTTGATCTCTGTGGACTTGTAATATAGCCTAAGTCCAGTAGAGTGATTCCTCTGGCTTTGTTTTTATTACTAAAAATTTCCCTGGTTATACAGGGTTTTTCATGGATCTATATGAAATCAAAATCTAGTTTTTCCAGTTCTTCAAAGTATGATGTTGGTATTTTAATGGGGATTGATTGAATCTGTAGATTGCTTTGGGAATTATATACATTTTAATGATGCTGAGTTTTCTCAGCCAGGAGAAAAAAGCATGGTATGTTCTTCCATTTGTTAGAGTCTTATGCAATTTCTTTTCTTAGGGTTTCATAATTAACTTTGTACAGGTCCTTCACCTCTTTTGTTAGGTATATTCCTAGGTATTTCATTGTCTTTGAAGTTACTGTAAAGAGAGGTGTGTCTTTGATCAGCTTCTCAACTTAGCTGTTATTGGTGTGTACAAAGGCTTGTGGATATTGATTTTGTGACATGAGACTTTATTGGACTTTTTTTGTTGTTGCAATTTTTGGCTGGGGCCAGGTTTGAACCCATTCCTTCCAGTATATGGGGCCAGTGTCCTATTACTTGAGCCACAGGCACTGCCCAACTTTATTGTATTTCTTGATCACTTCTACATGTCTTGTGGTTCAGCCTCTGGGATTCTCTAAGTATATATAAGATCATATTATCAGCAAAGAGTGAGAGTTCGACCTCTTTTGTCCCCATTTGGACACCCTTTATATCCTTCCCTTGCCTGATTGAATTGGCTAGACCTTCCAGAACTATGGAAGTGGTGACAGAGGTCATCCTTGTCTGGTTCCTATTTTAAGTGGAAAAGCTTTCAGTTTTTCTCCATTCAGCATGATATTAGCTGTGGATTTGTTATAGATGGCTTCAATCAGTTTAAAACATATGTCACCTATGCCTATATTCTTAAGTGTTCTTTTTAGAAAAGGATGCTGAATTTTATCAAATACATTTTTTGCATCCACTGATAGGATTATATGGTCTTTGTTTTTGATTCTATTGCTATGGTGAATTACATTTATGGATTTGTGTATATTAAAATAGCATTGTATCCCTGGGATAAAGCCTACTTGATTATGATGTATAATTTTGTTAATGTGTAGCTATAACCTATTGGCTAAGATTTTATTGACTATTTTTGCATCTATATTCATTAGTGAAATTGGTTTGTAGTTCTTCTTATTAGTTGGGTCCTTTCCTGATTTTGGTATCAGGGTGACATTTGCTTCATAGAATGTGTTATGGGAGGTTCCTTCCCTTTCAGTGTTTTGGAATAGTTTCTGCAGTATAGATACAAGCTTTGCTTTGAAGGTTTGATAGAATTTTGGTGTGATGCCATCTGGACCAGGGCATTTTTGTTGGAAGACTTTTTTTTATTATTTATTTGAACTTAGTGCTTGAAATTGGTCTGTTCAAGAGTTCTATTTCTTCTTGGTTAAGTCTAGGAAGATGGTGTGATTCCAAGTATGGTCCATTTTCTCCACATTTTCAATTTTCTGGGCATAGAGTTTCTTATAGTCATCGGAGATAATCTCTGTGATATCTGCTATTTCCCCTTTTTCATTTCTGATAGAGGTTATTAGAGATTTTACTTTTTTATTTCTAGTTGATCTTGCCAAATATTCATTGATTTTATTTATTTTTTCAAAGAATCAACTTTTTGTTTCATTAATTTTCTGAATGATTCTTTTGTTTTCAATTTCATTTATGTCTGATTTAATTTTGGTTATTTCTTTTATTCTGTTAGTTTGGGATCAGATTGCTCTTTTCTTTTTCCTTAAGATGATGCATTAGGCTGTTGATGGGCTCTCTTTCTGTTTTTCAGATGTAAGCATCTAATACAAGACATTTCCCTCTTAGGAATGCTTTTGCAGTATTCCACAGATTTTGGTAACTTCTGTCTTCATTGTTATTATATTTGAAGAATTTAACAATTTCTTCCCTTGACTCTTCCTTGACCCAGCTGACATTCAGGATAAGTTTTACTTTCCATACCATTGTGTGGATGAAAATTTTTGTTGGAGTTGAGTGATCTGAGAAGATGCAAGGTAAAATTTTAATTCTTTTAATTTGGTTGAAGTTTGATTTGTATCCTAGGATATGATGTATTTTGGAGTATGTTACAAGGGCCGAAGAGAGGAATGTATATTCTTTAGTTTGGGGATGATATGTTTTGTATATGTCTATTAAGCCCATTTGTTCTAAGGTCACATTTAAGTACCTTGTATCTTTAGCTTCTGTTTAGAGGATCTGCCCAGTTTTGCCAGTGCAATGTTAACGTCCTATCATATTGCTCAGACCCCTCAGGTTTCATAAATCTTGGAGCACTTAAGCTAGATGCATAAATATTTAGAATTGAAATGTCCTCTTTTTGTATTGTTCCCTTGACCAGAATGAAGTGACTTTGTTTTTTTTTTTTTTGAGACAATGTCTCACTCTGTCCCCCTGGGTAGAGTGCCTTGGTGTCATAGCTCACAGCAACCTCGAACTCATGGGCCCAAGTGATCCACTTACCTCAGCTTCATAAGTAGCTGGCAATGCCTGACTAGTTTTTTCTATTTTTAGTAGAGACAGGATATAGGACTATAGGTGTGAGCCACCACACCCAGCCCCCAGAGTAATGAGTTCTTGACTCACATGTTGGCCTTGGTAGGGGTCAGATAATGAGTTTCTGTGCTCTAACCACTAACTGGGATAACATTAGGACTTCAAATAAGAGCTATCTAGACACCAACAATTAGAACTTTAGGAGATATCTGGAATCAGAAAGAGGTGAATATGGCTCAATGCCTGTAGCTCAGTGGTAGGGTGCCTGGTGGGTTTGAACTTGGCCCTGGCCTGCCAAATAACAATGACAACTATAACAAAAAAAAAAATAGCTGGACATTGTGTCAGGTGCCTGTAGTCCCAGCTACTTGGGAGACTGAGGCAACAGAATCACTTAAGGCTAAGAGTTTGAGGTTGCTGTGAGCTATGATGCCATAGCACTCTACCTAGGGCAACATAATGAGACTCTGTCTCAGAACAAAACAAACAAACAAACAACAACAACAAAAAAGGGGCGGCACCTGTGGCACAAAGGAGTAGGGCACAGACCCCATATACTGGAGGTGGTGGGTTCAAATTCAGCTCTGCCCCCCACAAAAAAAATGCAAAAAAAAAGAAAGGAGGTGAATGATAGGCCCGTGGGTTCTGCAGGGTCTGATTAACATTTATACCTAGGGATAGCTTCTCTTTCAATACTATGGTATAACTGCAGTAGACAGAAGCCAAACCCTGTCCAGTCATAAAAGTAAGAGCAACAGGAGAGGGCTTTGTGCTCTGGACGAAGGCCATCTGACAGGCAAGCCACTGAGAAGCACCCCCAACATGGGGCAGTGTTGGTGGCTGCTGAGGCCCCTGACAGTGTACCTGCCTAGCAGGTCTGTTATCACGGACTCACTGCTGCAACTTGTCTGACCAGAAAGAAGAAAAGGTCTTCCTGAAACACAGCTACCAAGTTGTTTTGTGTAGTTGCAAATAAATAGCAAAGGCAGAAACAGCACATAAAGAAAGAGAGCTTATTCTCAGTGGAAAAGTATTTATTTGGTGTGTCTAGCCACACTTATTTTTCTTTCCCTTTCAATCAAGAATTTTTCTCTACCTCTTTTAACTCTTTACCTGTTTTGTCATAGAATGTTTTCCTGTTTTACAACCTGTCTTTCTCCTTTCATCCTGAGAAAGGATCTTTTAATGATATGTTTATATGTGTATGTTTTATACAAATATGTGTATATTTATATATATGTTTTTTGCTCTTTTTTCTCTAAGAACTACTTATTCCTATCCCAACCACTATTTGTCTTTCATGGCTTAGCCCAGGCATCACTTCTCTGCCAGAAGGTCTTTCCTGAGTTGGACCACCCCCACCCCCCACCCGAAGGGCCATACTTTTCCTGAGCTTATGTCTATCATTGCATTCATTGAATTTATGTGACAAATATCTATTTGTGTGCGTTCCTTGTATTTAAACACCTTTGTCATTCCACCTAAGCACCATTCCCTCTACGTGGTTAGCTTTTAGCAGAATGAATACGATTTGGCACAAAGGTTCAAATGTGACCAAAGCCAGAGAGGTAGAAAGTGGCAGATGGAGGATCCAGGCCTGAGCCCGTCCTGGCCACTCAAACCACTGCCTCTTCAGATTAACCTACTTTCACAGTGTCGGAATGCCTGGCCATCTGTAGCAGACAGTTTAATAAGGATAATATTCAGTCATTTCTCCTAAGTTTTTCATCTTTTCCCCTATTTTCATGCTCTCAGCCAATGAAACCATCTGGTTCCTTACAGAAAATTCCCTAGTGGACCTGACGGATCCATATTCTCTAGGTGCTTCTTAGACCCCACTGGCGTTTTGTGTGGGCGTCTCTCCTGGGAAGGATTTTTCCTCCTTAGCCCTCCCTGACTACCCCATCTCCATATGCTAAGCTCTCCCATTAGAGCCTCCTATCCACAAACGTTCAGAAACCAGAGCTGCTCTGTGGGGCAATCTTTCTAACACACAGCTGTCACTGCAACTGCGTCTCCCTGAAATGAAATGTCCTTAGGATTGACTAGTCATCACATAGGGGTTGGTGTTTCTTCTCACATCAAGAGAGGCCACAAAAATAGCCCATGTTTATTTGTGACTAGCTGGTTTTCCTAGTGCTGTTTGGGAGGATAAAATCATGGTTCGTTTTACACATACACACACACACACACACAGGTGTGCACACCACTAATGCAACTCACCCCAGAAGACTGCTTCATGGAGACAGAGTTGCTCTTGAAAGAAAGCAGCTGACACTGAGCCTCACAGCTCAAGTTAGACAAGCACCATCCAGTGGAACAGTGTCTCTCCACCCTTTTATCTCACGGCACACTTGAACCTATAGTTAAACTTCCATGGCACACTTACATTATGTTGTTCAAAAAATGAGTGAAAAAGAAAACTTACTGTGCTTTGAACATCTCCCCAAAATAATTTGATCAATGATCTTTAAAAATTTTTGTGGCACATGAAAGATCCTCTCATGATACACCAGTGTGCTATAACTTATGGTTATAGATCTCTTGCAATGCTGTTAGTGTAACTGAGGAACTGCCATTTTAATTACACTTAATATATTAAAATTACTCTGAGTTTAAATAGCCACACAAGATTTATGGCTATCATATCCCATAAGGCAGATTTTGAGCATCTGCTGTCCTGATTTCAATCTGGGGGTTGATACTGATCTCACTATTTGACGTTTCAGTGGTAAAGGACTGAGTTATAAATTAATTTGGTTTGATTAGAATTCCTCACCATAAATTTTCCACTGGAGAACACCCTTGACAACCATTCTCAGGGTAACCTAAAAGGTTGATCAACTTTATAAAGGTAGGAAATGACATATTTGATGTAAACGAAGGGGAATTCTTAAGTATAACCCATATGTTCCAAATATTTTCTACAAAACTTCAAAAGTTGTGCTGTACATATGTGAGGAAGGAATTTATACCTTACATGGACGCTCATTGGAGGATCAGTGAGGACAGGTCTGGGACACAGTCCTGAGTTCAGGTTCCAACTGGAGCACACTTGACCCTGTGAAAATCACTTCTGCTCCATATTTCAGTTTCCTCATCTGTACATTAGGAATGAGAATAGCACCCTACCAACTATTCCACAGCATTTCTGGAACTAAATGAGTTAATACAGAGGCAACCACTTTGTAAAATATAATAAGATGGAAGTTACTATTGAAATCTTAGTTGATATTCTGTAATCAGTAAACCTTTCAGAGTAATTCACTGTGGATAGCAGCAATAGTGGGATTAAATTACCTTTTCCTTACTTTTTAAAGTAAATTCTGAAAAAGGAAGAAATTGTGCTAGTAAGCATGGTAAGGAAAGAGGAGCTGCTTTCATATTAGAGTACAGAAACTTTTATGTGTGTTCATGAGCTTTGCAGTTATACAAACCCATCTTATTTTAACAGATGTGAATTTCTTTTCTGATGAAGGCAGTCTCAATTTTAAGATTTCTTTCCTTTTTTTTTTTTTAGAGACAGAGTCTCATTTTTCACCCTCCTTGGTAGAGTGCCATGGTGTCACAGCTCACAGCAACCTCCAGGTCTTGGGCTTAGGCAATTCTCTTGCCTCTGCCTCCCAAATAGCTGGGACTACAGGTGCCCACCGCAATGCTCAGCTATTTTTTGTTGCAGTTTGGCTGGGGCTGGGTTCGAACCCACCACCCTCGGTATATGGGGCTGGCATCCTACCCACTGAGCCACAGGCGCCACCCTCCTTCTTCTGTTATTATTATAAAAGAAGATTTCAGAAAAACATGATAACTTTTTTCTTCATTTATTATGACTCACCCAGTATCTTGTTTTATAGTCTCCTTTCCTTTGGCCAAAGCTTCCAGGGCAAGCAGTATATTCAATCTGGGAAAGTGAAGGTTTGAGTGGAAAGGGGAAAACCACCATGTTGGGTTAAAATGCCTCACCTATGGTAAACATTATTGCTCTTGCTTATAGGGACAACGTGTATATAACAATTTAGACACTTCACTATTGTTCCCCCCCCACACCCTGCTGCTATGCAAATGTGTCTGTGAAGTTGTCCCCAAATACCAGAAAATTATTCCAATGAGTAGGGGGATATGACCTCCTTGTTTTCCATACTCTGAAAATGTTCAAATAAATTTTCAAATTTTTACTCAACCCAGAGTGTTTTTAGTATGAAAGGAAAATTTTTTTCTTATGGTCACCTAATAAAACCTTTTAAAATTTAAACATCCCTATCTGGCTACTATATTTTATATATATTTTCCAATTTCTAGGATAAAATGTAAATACTCTTTGGTGACAAAGAAATTGAAGAGTTTTCAAAACAATCCATTCTGGTTTACTCACTTGCATACTTATGAAATAATCGCTTATGTTTATAAGCATTAATAATGAAAATACTATTTTACCCTAAACAATGAATCAGAGCATACCTTGGCAATTCCATTTCTGCCATTTTGAGCTTTTGTGCTTTAAACTTTTTGTTTTTTATTTTTTTTATTTTTTATTTTTTAAATATATGTATTTTATTGTTCTTCATTACCTTATTGCCCCCCCCACCCCTCCGTAGTAAGACCGAAGTGATTTACAGAAAAGAATACAGAAAACACCAAAGCTCCTGGTAGAGGGAGAGATTTCAAGTGGGGAGAGAGATGCTCTCTCCGTTCCTCTCCCGGTCTTTCCCCATCTCCTCCTCTAGGCCTCTAGCCTCAGGGTATATTTAGGTGTATGGGTTCCTTGGCCAGGAAACAATGAATACAGTCCCTTCGGCGGGGGCAAGGTGAATGAGTGTATCAATGAATGGACACAGTCCATCCATGGAATTCAGGCCTAGGAAATTCACAAGAAACTGACCTAGGCATAGGAAATGGGGGTTCCACATTTGGGACTAGTTTTTCTAAACACTTTGGAAATAAGAATTTATGCTTACGCTTTTTTTTTACTATTTGAGACAGAGCCTCACTGTGTCGCGCTCAGTAGTGCTCTGGCGTCACAGCTCACAGCAACCTCAACCTCTCGGGATTAAGCATTCTCTTGCCTCAGCCTCCCAAGCAGCTGGGACTTACAGGCGCCCGCCACAATGGCAGGCTGTTTTTCTGTTGCAGTGGTCCTTGTGGTTTAGCTGGCCCGGGCCGAGTTCGTACCCGCCAGCCTCGGTGTATGTGGCTGGCACGGTAACCACTCTGCTACGGGCGCCGAGCCTGCTTATACTCTTTTTGATATCCCAATTTTCAGAAGAAAGGCTCCCAGCATTAGGTCTTCTACTAACAAGTTGTAACTTGCCGGACCTCTCGTCCTCTCCAGCTGTCCACTGAGCTCTCTCCCCAACCCTAAGACACCCTTTAATCTGACGGATGTCCGTCATCCCACCAAGCAGTCTCAGATGCTATAAATGCATTTTGAATTTGGGGATTTTACGACATGTACCATACAAAACACCTAGACACAAAATTCTTGCCCTTTGAGATGGTTTTTTCTTGCCTGTTCTGCCCATCTCCTTTATAAATCCTCTTCTCGCCCCTCAAAATCGAAATTACGTGTCCACTAGACAACCTCCACAAACAAGACTTCTTCCCAGAGAGCTCCCACCTCTGACCAGTCCCTCGCCCTCAAGGGCCTGTTTCTAAATCGCTTTCTCTTTCCTAAAATGGCTGCCAAGAAGACCCCGAGGAAATTGGGGGGTTCCACCTGCGCAAGGCCATTCTAGTCCTGGGGCCAGAGAATGGACCGCTAAGAGAGGACGAGCCTGAGCCCAGCACATCTAAGGGAAGAGTCCCAGAAAGGAGGGAGAGCCCCCCCAGGGCCCCCCCACGCACACTGGGCCAGCCACGTCACAGGAAGTGGGGGCCGCCCCACCCCCTCCCGCCGGCGCAGGAAGTGAGCGTTGCTGAGGCTCGGATGTGGGGCGAAGGCGACTGTGGGGAAGAGTGTGTCTGACCGAGGTAGGAAAGACGTCGCCGCCCTGGCTTGCTGCCTCCACACTGGTCACCTTCGGTGTTGTGAGATAACGTAGGACGCGGATAGCTGCTTTTTTCCCTCTCCTGCCCGTTACTTTGGGCCCTGTGGGCCCGCAGCGCTGCTGTTTGGCCGGCGGTTCCGCTGCGTCGTCCACTCGAGGGCCTCCCTGGAGCCTTTTCTACATTCTTTTTAAATTAGCTACCTTCCCCCACCTTCTCCTATTTAGTCCGGTCGCTTAAATCTACTCTGGTTGGTTGGTTGGTTTGTTTAAAGGAAAAAAATGATTCTTTTGCTGAAGCCCCGACTTCTGTTAAAGAATTTAACCAATAGCCTCGGACAACTGGACGGCTTCGGTGTAGTTTATCCATTTCAGCGCGGTCTAGTCCTAGTGAAGGTAAACGTGTTAACAGCTTATGCAGAAAATACTTAAATCGACGCAGCTGAGTGATTTGATCTACTGTAATTCGTGTTTTTGCTCACAACAAATAGGTTGGCTTCCTGCAGCTGCTAAATCTGGCGTTTGTTACCCTTTTATGTGCCTTAAAATCAAGAAACACTTTACCTGGTTCTTCTAATTCTTTTATTTTTTTATGAAAAAGTATGAAATAACTGTATGAGTAAAACGTATCAAAAAGGACAGTCAAGATTTCTTTATCCAAACATGAAAAACATTAATTTTAAGACAGTTTCACTGATAATTTTAATAAACAAATGGGCTCTGCAGCAAAAAACTGGAGTTCCAGCTGATCATTTGTATTTCCTAACATAGGTTCCAAGGCTGCTTATGTCATAGAATGGGGGGTTAGGGGGTGTGGAATTGTATGAGGAGCCAAAGGACAGCATGCTCTAGAGACAGCAGCTGTAAGTCCAGTCAGTTTTCAGAAGTTTCCGTGGGGGTGGTTTTATATAAGTCTAGTTTTTTCTCATAATAATTTTATTTAGTCACAGTGCTCAATGAAGGAGGTCTCCAGTAGAGGAGGATCCAAATTCATCAAACTATTTCTTTTAATCTTTCACATTTCTTACAGATTTGTTCCCTTCTGACTGTGTTATCCATAATAGAGACAGTTGTTAAGTCCTAACATTCAGAAATTTTTCCTCAGTGCACAGAAAAAACTTAACAAGTTTTGCCATTTTAGCCTAGGAATGGGAGGGAGAGGAGAAGCAAAGGATCACGAGAAAAAGGGAGCATATCAGTGTGGCACTTCTGATAAGGTTTAAGAAAAGTCATAAAAATGATCAATTAGAATGTGTCCAAGTGTATTGAAAGGGTTAAGTGTATATTATTTGACAAAAGCTTCTAGCATTCCCAGACCCCAGAGAGGAGCAAGATTGGTAACTTGTCCGCTGTTTTTAAGAATTTGAGAGGAGAGCTTTATAATAATAACTATTCCTGACTCGGTGCCTATGGCTCAAGCAGCTAAGGCACCAGCCACGTACACCTGAACTGGCGGATTCAAGTCCAGCCCGGGCCCGCCAAACAACAAAGATGGCTGCAACCAAAAAAAATGGCCTGGTGTTGTGGTGGGCGCCTGTAGTCCCAGCTTCTTGGGAGGCAGAGGCAGGAGACTCGCTTGAGCC
>CAUYRH010108771.1:0-18889 GCA_963574655.1 Perodicticus potto
GAGACCACAAGTATACACCTGCAGGGTCCTCTCCATGGTGACTCAGGTCTTGGGAATTTGTAAACTTAACTTCCTGGAACTTAGAAATTTCCAAGTTCCGTGAAATCCTATAGTTCTGTAGGGGCTGGAATAGCATCTCCCGCTTGATTCAAACTGGCCAATGAGAAGGGTACCTATGGGTTGGAACTTTTTGACTGTTGATAAAAAGGGAAAGACCAAGCCAGTCAGGGAGCAAGGCCATTTGGAATTCTATGCCATAAAGCTGGTAAATAAAGCCCTTCCTCTTATAAACATGGTGTTTGAGTGCGCTTTCTCTCCGTTGGGCCTCATCTTCCTGCAACATTTTAGGTCCTTTCATTCCCTCATATTCTGAGAATTGCATGTTTCCTTATTGCTCTAGTCCACAGGAGGTCCCCAGTGTTCAGAAATCCTTCTCTTTCCCCTTGCCTTGTGCCTCTGTTCTGAACTCCCTGAGGACAGGACTGTTGTTTACATCTTGGTGCCACTCCTGAGCTCCTACTTCAGTGCACTGGACACTATGTCCATGGAATATATTCGGTGACGTCTGAAAATAAATCTTTTCACCTTTCTATGGTACAGCAAGCTCTTTGTCCAATTTCTGATTCTGCTTTTCAGTTAGGTGAAAGTGAACCAGTAACACCATCCCTCTGGGCTTCCATTACTTAAAATGTCACTATTGAAGCAGATAGTTATGCGCTAGGCATGTAATACAATAAATGGGCCTTTCTATAACTTAGGTAATAATAGTAAAGAATTCTTGGGCCATTATCACTTAATCTCCCCTAGGATCATGGGTAGGTCCCTTCTCTGGGCTTTCACTACTTCAGAAAAAAGTATAAACTCAATTTCAGGGAACGCAAAGAAAAGTATTCATTATCGTGTAGGACTCAGTCCAGATCAGTGGTTCTCAAACTTGCAGCGCATTACAGTCATTTGGAGAGCTTTTTAATAGTTATTTTTACTAATCTACAGATATCTCGGCCAGCTCCAAATTAAAAAGAGACGTGGGCGCGGTGGCAGTGGGGATGGGGAAGGGCTCAGTTAGAGGACTGACATCTTGTAGCTATGGAGTGAAAAGGAAGGGGCTTCTCCCCTTAGAGTATCATCACGGGTCACTTCTTTGGCCTTATCCAGATCCACACCCACCTCAAGTGATCCCGCCTCCAACTCATTACCTCCCTTCCCTAATGCAAGTCTAGGGAGTGTTCAAGATCGCAGGGACCTCTAGTTGGCAGCTAGACCAGGCCTCCGCTGCCGCTGGACCTGAGGTTGAAAGGCGGCGGGACCACTGATGACCCCAGCTGGATCAGGGTAGGCTGCAGGATTTGCAGAGCCACTCCTAACCTCCGCTTCCTCTTCACCTACGCGAGATCCCCGATCTAAGGCCCAATACAGGCCTCTGGGATCCGTAAACCAGCGGGGAAGCTGTGGGGTAAACTTTAGATACCCTTTCCCTGCCATTGCCACTGACATACTTCAGGAAACACTCCGGAGTTCTGAAATAACACGGTCATGAATTTATTACTTATGAAGAAGTTCCTGGCCTGGTGCGGTGGGTTATTCCTGTAATCCTGTGGGAGACCAAGGCGCGAGGACCCCTTGAGCTCAGGAGTTAAAGACCAGCCTGAGAAAGGAGACCCCGTTTTTCTCTACTAAAAACAGAAAAACTAGCCAGGCGTTGTGGCGGGCGCCTGAAGCCCCAGCTTCTCCGGAGGCAGAGGCAAGTGTAATCCTTGAGCCCAGAAGTCTGAGGTTGTTGTAAACTAGGCTCAGGCGTGGACAATAGAGTGAGAGACTCTGTCCCCAAAACAATACTTATGTTTTGTTCATCCGGTAAGGACAAATCACGCCTCTTGTGATCCTCACAACCGAAATTCGGTTCACAAATGAGACACGCGTTCAGAAAGCAGTTAAGTATTCTGAGACAGAGGAGAATTCATTGGATCGCGGAAGAAGAGCAGATGCAACTGAGATTAAGTGGTGCAAGGCGCCCGAGCCCAGATGCCAGCACCGCTTGCCCCAGCTAGCTCAGCGAGCTCTCGCACCAGCTCGGCCGCCGGTAGCCGCTGGATGTATGGGGCCACCCGCGGCGGAGGGGAACACCGCCCAAGAGCTAGCCCTGCTTTCCGCTGGCACCGGCTCCAGCGCCCTCTACAGCCTCCAGTTGCTCTCTGCACTCCCCACACGAGGCTTGTTTTCTGGTGCCTCTGATTGGTCAACTCCCTTTCCTCAGACACAGCGTCCTCTTACCTGATAGGCCAGTTTTCCTCCATCTGCAAGCCTGGTGTGAGTCTGGGGCACCTTCTCACTGCCCCCGGGTCTGAATGCGGTACTACGAGGAGAGCCACTAATAGGTCTCCACCATGCTTCTCTCATTTTCCTCTGAGGGCGAGAGCTCCGCGAAGGAGCCGATCTGGGAGGAATACTCTTGTGATGGGGGACAACGGGTCTGGGACCGCCGGGGAGAAACTAGGTGAGTTAAAAGGTCTCTCGAGAGGGGATGGGTTTAGGGCGGGACCTGAAAATGGAGGCGGGGCGGGAATCCCCGGGAGGGCGGGGCGAGGCTGGTGAGCTGCCTACGAACCCCACCCGCCTGCGGTGACTCTGCGGTGTGCAGTGACCGCGCTTTCCCGAGAAAGATTTCAAGTGGAAAAATAAACAAACTAAAATAATGGAACTATGCCTATGCAGACTCCCGATTTTTAAAAGTTAATGTGTATCTTTTACAGTAGATACTTATATATAGATATATCTTAAAAAGTAGATACTCAGTAACGTATCCACTATTTAAAGACGTAAAAGATGTTGAACCGGAGGAAGAACTCGCCTCAGTTCCCCGAGGAGGCAATCGCGCTTTTGACGATCTATTATGTTCTCTCAGTGCATATGTTTACACACACACACACACACACACACACACACAGTGTCCATAAAGTTCGTGTGCAATTTAAAATAGTTTAAAATATATATAGTAATTTCCGAAATGTTACAATATGACATTTAAAACGAACTTTTTCATGAGATGATTTTTTTTTTCATTTAAATGAATTTTTAAGAACAGGCAAACCAATATAGATTGCTATCTTGTACTGATGTTTTGTATTTAACCTCTTGTCAGTTTTTTTTTTTTCTGCCAGGTATTGATTTTATTTTATCTGAGCAGACAATACTGTTTGTTGAGTCTATTCCATTGAAAGGATAAATCATAACGTGTTCACATGTTGGAGGTTTAGGTTGTGGATTTTGGAAAACTGACAGGCTCTGCCATTGTGATCTCATGCTGTTTTTTATTCCTGTGATTCAGCATGTTATTAAGACTCTTCCATGTTACTGTTTCTAATTCATCTTAATTCTAATGACTGCAAAGTACTCTTCTGTGTGCATTTCTTTGCTCCATTGTACCTTTTCACACTCTTAGTGAAGGATTTACAAATTCTAGCAGTTACTAAGTACTGCCAGGTATTATTGCACCATGTTGCAGTATTATGGCCCAGTTTTTATGTCCTTTCCTGTCCTTGCCAACCTGTGGCATTATCAAGTTTTTTTTTGTTGTTTGTTTGTTTTTAAAACAAGAGTCTCACTTTGTCACCCTCCGTAGAGTACCCTGGCGTCATAGCTCTCAGCTACCTCAAACTCTTGGGCTCAAGCAATCCCTTTGTCTCAGCCTCCCCAGTAGCTGGGACTTACAGGCGCCCTCCACAACTCCCGGCTGCTTTTGGAGACGTGGTCTCGCTCTTGAGCGGGGTCTCAAACTCCTGAGATCAAGGAATCCTCCCGCCTCAGCCTCCCAGAGTGCTAGGGTTACAGGCATGAGCCACTGTGCCCGGCCTTTTTACACAGAAAGTCAAATACGTGTAAAGTAATAGCTCATTACTGTTTTATTTGTCCATCTTTTTTTGGTTCTATGAGTTGCAAACTTTTTAAAATAATTGTTGGCATTTTAGTTTCCTTATCTTCATTACTGCCAGGTGATATTCTTTGTCAGTTTTTCTATTGAATGGATTATATTTTCTTGTTAAAGATATATGGATATATTTGTTGAGGGAAGTTGACTTGAGAAAAAGAAAAGGAAAAAGATAAATTAGCATAATCTAGATGTTAATCGTGTTTTGGTTCTCGATATTTTAAATGCCTTCTCACAAACATGTTAACGTTGTTGTACATCCTTAATTGAACAGAATAAAAACCTTAATTTTAACGTAGTCAGAATTGTGAATTTTTGCATTATGGCTTGTGTTTATGGGATTAGGAAATTCTTTTCTATTCTTGATTCACAGGTTGACCTTGTTGGTTCTTTCAACCTTTTTTATTTTCTTTTGCAAATTTTAGAATTTACCTTACACTTTGGCGCATTTGATCTATCTGCTCTTGAATATGAGATCCAGTTTAATTTTTGTCATTCTTTGAGCTAGTTTTTCTGGCATCCTCTACAAACCATCTGTCCTTTTCCCATTGTTATGCTGTCCCTCCTTTTCATGTATTCAATCTCCATATGCACTGAAATCTGTCCCAGAGCTCTCCAGTATTTTCTAATATTCTCTTTGTTCTTTTTGTTACTGTGACATTGTCTTTGGGTAGGGCTGATCATCTTCATATCCTGTAATTTGAAGTTAACTTAATCATCTGTGCAACTTTTCTTTCTGTGTAAATTTTAGAATGTGTTTATTCTCAAAAGTAAGGCCATTTGAATATTGTTCTGGATTGCAACGAATACAGAGTTTTTCTCTCCCCAGTTTTTAAGATTTCATCTCCCACCCTCCTGCTTTTTTTTCTGTTGTTCAGTTTTGGTGGCGATCTGTTTTGCTAATTTTGGAACTAGTAATGTCTTTTACTTTTGTTAATCTCTTCCATTTGTTGTTGTCTTATCACTAATTTCTACCTTAATCTTTATCATTTCTTTCCTCTTCTTTTTGACCATTTTTTTCCTTCTTAAATTGAATAATTAGCTCACTGAATTTTAACTTTTCATGTTTCCTGAATGATATATTAGAGGAAAAATCTTTTTTCAGATATTGTTTCTAATTTGTTAATGTGGTTAATCACATTGATAGTTAATCTAAAGATATATAACTATTATGTACCAATAATAATTAAAAATAAAAAATAGTTTAAAAAAGTTACTCTAGTATTAAACTATCTTGACTTTTTATAGCTTACATTATGGAAGCCATAAAATATGTTATATTATATATTACATAATATATTTTATAATATATTAGAATAATAGAAAACATATAATAATTATATTATAATAATATAAAATATATTTTACAATATATTTATAACATAATATATTTTTATATAAATGTGTGTATTTTATACCCATAACATGTTCTATAAATACTATTTTTGTAGGAGAGGTAAAACTTTACCCTCTACCTTTAGCTCTGTGACTGGGCCTGAGAATCTGGCATAAAAGAGATAAACAGGAGAACACTATAGGGGAGGGAAGACTTTTCCCTCTCTCTTCGAAAGGGTTTGATAACTGAATCTATGCAATAAACTTATAGCAGGCAGACTAGCAGGAGATAAGATGCACAAATGTATTATGTATATGAGAGGCTTTGCATGAAAGAACATTGAATACCCTAGACCCAGTGAAATCTATAAGCTTATGTATTTACTCCCTAAACCCAGTGAAACCTAGAAGTTTATATATTCACTTCACAGGGGAGAGGAAGAAGGGAGATGTAGTCCATCCAAAGGAGAGGGAAATGACATTCCTGGGAAGGGGATTCTGGACAACTGAATTTCTTTTGCCTGATCTGTCTTTATTTGGCTAAGAAGAGTTCAGAGAATCTCCCATCCTGCATTTGCTGTTCTCCAAGGGAACAGTTCAAAAGTAATCAGCACAGCAAAGCATTGGATTTTGGCCTGGTATTTCCTGAACCCCTTCAAGAACATACTGATTTATTTAACACAAGTTGTGTAATACTGGAGCCCTCATAAGGAAATGAAGACACAAAGAATGCTTTTAGGTTGAGCAAAGAGAGGCAATTGTGGGAAAGTAACTAATAAAGTCTGGTTATTATTTTTTATGATAAGAATTTTTCTTTTTTCTATCGGGAAGGGCTCCTCTCTACATGGGAATTTCATCTCCTGTTTTTAAGAAAAAAAGGGGGATCATAATGTCTTTCTTGCATCTGCTATTTTTCAAGTGCCTTTTACTCAAAATAGCCAATATGCCAGAAGTGCAATGTTTGGGGATGTCATGCTCTGAATTCCACCACTGATTTGGTTGGTTTTCTATAATAGGTAGCTAATCATCTCATACCCTCTCTTCAGAAATTGTCCCTTTAATTCTTATAGGTGGATAGTGGCCCTGCTTCCTAAATACTCCCATTTCAAGGTGTGCCTTTAGGAAGTTTCAGTCTACCTAGACAGATAGATGGAATAAATGCAAATTTAAGAACACAGTAATCAGCACATATACAAAACATTCAATAAAAGTTAGTCTTTGTTATTATTATGAAAATGATTAGTTATAAATTATCTCACAGTGGTACTTAGTGCCTGAAGAGGCTTTGAGCTCAAGATGTGGAGGTGAGAGACCCCTGTGGGCAGGGGTCAAAGGAGAAGGCTTCATGAAGAAGGGGGAACTTCTTGTTAACAAAAAAAAGTCCCCCCCAAACTCAGGATATTTAAAATTATTCTTATAAAACATAATAATTATAGAAAAATGAAAATGTAATTTAAAATAACTTTAATCCTATTATTCATAGCCCCTTTTTATAACTGGATGTACATTATGCTTTTGATAGAATTTTCAAGCAGTTATATTAAACTCCTGTTTTTTACCTGCCCATTGTATGACTATAACTAATATTTTGGTTATATATGACTTACTGATGGGCATTCGGCATTTTTTTCCTCTTGCCAACACTGCTGCAGTTTACATTGAAGTATATATTTCTGTACATATATTCAAGAGTTTTTTTCAGAGTGTGTACTAAGAAGGGAATTTTTGAGTGTTAGGTGATGTACACTGCCAAATGGATACTCCAGGCTGCCAAATTGCTGTCAGGTGGCCTTTCTTGACATCCTTGCCACTGTGGGTATGAAACAGTATTGCACTGTTATTTTCATTTGCATTTTTGTTGGCCTTTTTGTACGTTTTTCTTAACACCAGTTGAATGTTGGTACACTTTTGACCAATATTCTTTTGAATTGTTTTTCTTTTACTAACTGATTTTTAATAGGTCTTCATAATATTTTGGACTATTATACTTACCTGGATGTGAACAAATAGTTTCTACAGCTGTATTGTTTGTCTCTTAACTGTGATTAGAATGACTCTTGTGTTGTAGGAAATGTTAATTCTGATCTACTCAAATTAAGTCAACAGTATATTCCTGAATACTTTTTGTTTTGAATACCCTCTGGGCTATGAAATTTTGCCTTTCCCTGAAGTTGTAAATATTCTCTTTATCTTCTTCTAAAATTTTAAAAGATTTTCTTTTCTCATCTGTATCTTAATTAGGTCTGGAATTTTTGTGTATGACGTGGGATAGAGCTATAATTTTCTTTTGATAACATCTAAAAGCCAGTTCTCAACCTTAATTACTGAATGCACCTTTCATTCTCTACCAATTTTTAAGGCTACTTCTATTCTACAGTTTTCATGATCATTTCTGTTTTATCTTACTGTTTTACTCATCAATTTCTGTATAAAGGCTGTCCTCTTGGAAAAATGAAACAATCTTGCCAACCATAGACCCCTGTAGGTCCTCATATTTTTTGAGGAATAATTTATACACAATGCACCTGTATTGATTATACAATTCAGTGAGTTTTATATACCCAAGTGGTTACTACTATAATCAAGATACAGAGCATTTCTGCCAACCTAGATCATTTCCCTTTGTACTATTCCTGTGCCCTACCTTCACACCCTTGGTTCCAGGCAGCCACTGATCTTTCTGCCATTACAGTTTAGTTTTTCCATTTCTAGAATTTCATGGGAATGGGATTTACATCATATATATTCTTTATTTTCCTCTACATGTTTTTGATATTCATCTCTTTTGCTGCATGTATAAGTAGTGTATTTCCTTTCATTGCTGCATAGTATTCCATTATATGGATATATTACAATTTATCTATTCACTCATTAATGGACATCCATGTTGTTTCTAGTTTATAGCATTGTGAAGAATATCATTTGTAGTTTGGTAGGGATTGCATTGAATCTATAGATTGCTTTGGATAGTAGGGTCATTTTAACTATATTAATTCTTCTAATTCATCAACATGGGATTCTTTTCTTTTGCTTGTGTCTTCTTCAATTTCTCTCATTAGGGTTTTCTATTTTCATTAGAGAAGTCTTTTACCTCTTGGTTAAATTATTCCTAGGGCTGCTCTGCTCTTGTCTTTTCCTTTCTTTCTTTTTTTTGGGTAGCTATTGCAAATGGGACTGCTTTCTATTTCAGCTAATTCATTGTTCATTTATAGCAATCATAGTGATTTTTCTATGTTGATTCTCTACCCTGCACTACAACTTTACTGAGTTTATTTATCAGTTCAAAGAGTTTTGTGTTTGTGTGTGTGTGTGGTGGGTGTCTTTAGGTTTTTCTTATGCAAGATCATGTCATCTGCAAACAGGGACAACTTGTGTTCCAATCTGGATGTCCTTTAATTCTACCTCCTGCCTAATTGCTCTGGTTAGGACTTCCAGTACTATCTTGAATAAGAGTGGTGACAGTGGGCATCCTTGGCTTTTTCTAGTTCTTATAGGAAAAGTGTTTAGCTTTTCCCTGTTCAGTATATTAGCTGTGGGTTTGTCATATATTGCCTATGTTGCATTGAGATACTTTTCCTTCTATACATAATATATTGAGAGGTTTTAATCATGAAAGATGTTGCATTTTATCCCATGCTTTTTCTGTATCTTTTGAGATGGTCATATTGTTTTAACCCTCATTCTGTTGATGTGATATATCGTGTTCATCGATTTGCATATAATGAACCATCCTTGCATCCCTGGAATGAATTTCATTTGATTATGATATCGTGTCTTTATCGTTTTGGTATTAGGGTTATGCTGGCCCCATAGAATGAATTTGAGAATTCTCTCTCCTTCAATTATATGGAATAGTTTGGGAATTGGTAGTGATTCTTTAAAAGTGTTATAGACTTCAGCAGTGAAGCCATCAGGTTCTGGGCATTTCTTTATTGAGAGACTTTATTACTAATTTAATTACTCATTATGATCTGTTCAAGTTTTCTATTTCTTCTTGGTTTAATTTTGGCAGGTTGTATGTGTTCAGGAATTTGTCCATTTCCTCTAGGTTTTCAAATTTATTTGTTTCAATTTTGTTTATTTCTGCTCAGATATTTATATTTTCTTCTACTAGTTTTGGGTTTCATTTATGCTTGGTTTCTAGTCTCTCTACACCATTGGGTTGTTGTTTATTTAAAATTTTTCTGTTTGTTAGATATAGGTATTTGTTGTTATGGACTTTCCCATGAATACTGCTTTTGTGGTATCCCATAGGTTTTGGTATACTGTGTTTATATTTTTCATTTGTTTCAAGGGAATTTTTTTTTTTTTTTTGAGATGTAGTCTCACTTTATTGCCCCAGACTAGAGTGCCTTAGTGTCATAGCTCATAGCAACCTCAAACTCTTGGGCTCAAGAGATCATCTTGCTTTAGCCTCCTGAGTAGCTGGGTCTACAGGCATGGTCACTAATTTTTCTATTTTTAGTATAGAAGGGGTCTCACTCTTGCTCAGGCTGGTCTTCAACTCTTGAGCTCAAGCAATCTACCCACCTTGGCCTCCCAGAGTGCTAGGATTACAGGCATGAGCTACTGTGCCCAGGTGTTTCATGGAATTTTTAATTTTTTTCTTAATTTCTTCCATTACTTATTGGTCATTCAGGAGTGTGTTGTTTAATTTTCATGTATTTGTATAATTTCGAATGTTCTTCTTGTTATTTTATTCACTGTGGTCAGATAACATACTTGATAAGGTTTTGATTTTTTAAAAAAATTTTTTTGAGATTTGTTTTGTGTCCTAACATATGGTCAATCCCGGAGAATGTTTCCTATACTGATGAAAAAAATGCATTTTTTGCAGCTGCTTGATGAAATATGTTGGGTGCATAAATACCTGCAACTGTTATGTTTTGCTGAGTTGATCTCTTTATTATTATACAGAGGGTGCCAAAAAATGTATACACACTTTAAGAATGGAAAAAATTGTAAATTGTATTAAAATTTTAATAATATATATATCAACAACAAAAGATGACTACAAGTCATGTTTGACTTCTGCAATTACAAGAGGTGCTCAAAATGGTTACCATCACGGTCCAGACACTTCTGATTATAGCAATCTACTGCTTGAGCAACAATTATCAAAGTGTCCACTTGTATTACAGTGCATCCTGTTTCAATTTCTTCCCAAAGTACGGCCAGCGTAATCGGTTTTCTATAGTACACCACTTCCTTTAAGGTTCCCCATACTTATCCCTCTATTGTCCTTGTACTTCCACAGTGTTTTGGAATTTCAAATACCACTTCAAAATTTGCTCCTCTAAGGATAACCATGATTTCACCATTTTCTGACTGTCCTTCCTGTCGCATGGTGATTCATTTGATCAATACCATCTTTAGAGCAAACATCATATTACACCTTGGTACTGTAATTTATTTTAACTTCAAAAAGTAGGTAACAGCTTAAAATGTATATACATTTTTTTGGCACCCCCAGTATAATGTCCTTGTCTCTTTTTATAATTTTTGACTTAAGTTATCTTTTATCTGTTGTAAATATTGTTTGGTTTCTGTTTGCATGGATTATTTTTTTCCATTCCTTCACTTTTCAGTTTATGTGTGTCTTTACATTTAAGGTGAGTATATTATAGATAGCAGTCTACAGTTTCTTGGGTTTTTTAAAAAAACATTTGACCATTTGATATCTTTTAACTGGAAAATTTAATCTTTTTAGAGATAGGATCTCCCTGTGTTTTCTCAGATAGACCATAGTTGCATGATCTTGGCTCACTGTAATTTTAAAATCCTAGACTCAAGTGATCCTCTGAAGAATCAGCCTCTGAAGTAGTTAGGACTATAGGCACATTCCACTATACCTCCTTTTATTGTTTATTGTTTTTTTTTTTTTTTTTCTCTTTGAGACAGGTTCTTATTATGTTGCCTAGATTTGACTTGAACTCTTGGCCTTAAAACGTCTTCTTGCATCAGCCTTCCAAAGTGCTGGGATTATAGATATGAGTCACTGAGTCCAGTCCTAGATTCAGGGTTATTTTATATATGTAATATATACATATATATATATATATACATACATAATATATATATGTATGAATTATCTACATGTCTTTTTCTTATCAGTTAATTTGATCAGTTATTATTGGTAGGTGAGTACTTATTCTTGTCATTTTATTGATTTCTGGTTGTTTTGTATACCCTTTGTTCTTTTACTTACTCTTATTGTTAATTTTTGCAGTTCAGCAGTTTTCTTCTGGTGTAATAAAGTTTGATTCCTTTCTTTTTCTCCTTTGTGTATTGATTCTGTCAGTCGGTTTTAGACTTCTGTGTATTTTCATGATGGTAGTTAGTATCTTTTTGCTTCTAGATAAGACTCCCTTAAGCATTTCTTTTAAGTTCAATGTAGTGTTGATTAATTTCCAGCATTAACATTTTAACAGTTCATGAATATAGATTCCAATCCATGAATATATCTCTCGATTTCCTTAGGTTTTACTAAATTAACTTAAAAGATGCATAAGGAAAATTTTGGAGTCATTAAAATATTCTGTATCTTGGTGAGGGTGGTGGTAACATTTGCCAAAACTCATTCAAATTGTACATTTAAATTTTGTTCAGTTTATATGTTATGCTTCACTGAAGTTGATTTAAAAAACTAAAGCAAAAATTACTTCAGTTATTACAGTTTTTTATTGACATGATTCATAATCATCAGAATTATCTGATTTGTACATCATTTTATCAGTTGGTTTTAGTCATTGGTTCATTATTGTTTTAATATGCCAACCAACTCAGTCCAGAGATAAATGCTGGCCCCTGTGACATGATAGGAGAGAGAGACAGGCCTGAGCCAGGCATACTAATAGCAAAGCATCTGTTTCAAACAGAGGCTGTTAAGCATTTTCTACAATCCTATTCCTGGACTCAAAGTTAGATTCCTGCTAAGTTCTACTTGTCTGTGTGTATGATCATGTGACCGAGTTCTGGTTAGTAAAAGGCAGGTAAAAGTGATGTATACTCTTTCAGATCTGGTCTAGAACCACATATCACTCACAATACTTTATGCCTTTTTTCACTAAGACTTCTTAGATTAGGGACCATGAGAGCAGCCTAAGATGATTCTTAGCGACCATGTGCTGAGGATGGCTCAGTCACAGGATGGAAGAAGCTGCATCTCTGAGTCACCACTGGAGAGCAGTCTCTCCCAATGGATTCAGAGAGAAATCTTCTTTAATATTGATTTTTGGTTGTTTTGTATGTTCCTTTTAAAAAAAAGTCTTTTTAGAGATAGGATCTCACTCTGTTGCACCCAGGACAGACACATGTTGGTCGAGTATTTTTAAAAGTTTGAATATTAGTGGGCTCTCTGGAATGCAGGTGGCCCCATTATTCCCTGTTGGCTTATAACTCACCAAGTTCACACATTTATCATCCATCTATCTCCTGTGGCCTTCAGTTGTAAGAGATCACTTCCTACCTTTTGTTGGTCACAAGTCATCTTTTAAACAGAGCTTGTCTCTAATCCTGTTGTTTTGTTTTTCCTCTCTTTCCTGCCATCACCTAGCCATCTTATATCTCTTATTATCTACATATGTTCTCTGTAATTTTTTTTTAATGTCTTAAGCATAAATCCTTAGGTACCTATGGCACTTATACAATGAATTTGAAAACTCAAGCAAAGAGGAACAGGGTTGTACTGAGATATACCTTCTATAAGTTTATGTTACACATATTTAAAGATACATATTGTGCTATGTGATTATTAGGCAAACTCAATAAGCAGTGCTTATAAATTATGCCTAATGTAACTTTTATAAACATGTCACATTTTATAGGTATTCTGTTTTTTTACTAGTTGCTATTAGTTATCTGGGCATCTGGCATGGGTCATTTTATTGTAATATTTTTGTATCTACTGAATCAGTAATTTAGCAGGCGTTGTCATTAAGGAACTTTACAGGTACATGTTAAAGACTCTATAGTTTTATGATTATTGCCTGAACAGATAAAACCTAAGGCAAGTGAAGGGAGGAGAATGATAGTACAAAGTGGAAGCTGCCTGAATACTAACTGGGCCAAAGTTCTCCCTTAAGACATCTTCTATAAAAGAAAGCTAAGCATCTACTTTACCAGGAAGCCATTGGGAACACTTTCTCTGAAAATCCTGAGACCAAATGATCAAGTAAAGTTTTACATTTTGTTCCTTTCTGGTCATAATCTTCTCCACAGTCTGCTTGTTGTCTCTAGATTTTGAGGATCAGGCCTCTACCATATGCACATTCAGTGGGTGGGCTACCATGTGGTGTGGGAAAGAAACCCTTCTCTGCCTTAATCCCTTCCTGCATACCCCAGGCCTGAGGGAATCTTCTTTTCTTACCAGTGTGTTGCTTTTTGAGATCTACTCTGGAATTCCTGCTGTGTTTGGGGGGGGGGGGTTCAGTCCTCTTCCCATTTCCCACTCTGGCTCTTGCAGACTTTCCTTTTCCTCATTTCTATTTTGCCACCATGTCAAACATGATTTTGACTATAGCACCATTTCGTTATCATAGAAGAAACAAAGCTATCAGTAAAAACTCCACTAACATGAGATTTGATTTATTTATTATTCTGTCCTGTTGAAATGTAAAAGGTGGTAAAAGTTTTGTCTTAATACCTGAGAAGGTTTTTGTTTTAGTAGCTGGCAGACAGAAACATAAGAAAGTAGTTTAGTAAGCTGTCTGCTGTTCAGCTGAGCTATGTGAGCTGTCACTATTGTCCTTGTGTAACAATTTTATGGTAACTAGACAGTGTCACAACCTTCAAATCAGTTTAAGATTAAATGTGTCATATTGAATAACAAGAGCAAATATGTTATATGTTAGGGGAGCCACAGAGTAAGAGAAAATATACTGCAGCACATAAAATGGACAAAGAGCTTATGTCTAGAATTTTATAAAATGGCTATTATGAGGGAGGGAGAGGCAAGATGGCCGATTAAAGCCAGCTTTCAGCAGAGGCTCCCATCCAGAGAGAGAATTAATGGCCAGAACAAACCCAATAAAGTGGAAGATGGAGAGCTGGGCTGAGAGAGAGGATTGATAGGTTCCCATCACCCCTGCTGAGGCAAGCTGGGACTCCAAGGAAACAAATTTCAGAGGGAAGGATTCACAAGGGGAGAGAGACTTGCCCCGTGTTGGAAGGAGCATAGCACAGATCTGCACCACCAACCACCCAGGACCTTGTTGGTGCCCACTGGCACCCCACCCACTTCTGCTACCCATGGGGCACTGCCCTCTAGCTCCTGGCTCCCCACCTGGGTCCTGTGACTTTGTGCAGCCTGTGGCAGCAGCTCTGCCCCTGGGCTTCTCATCCTGGCTCCTGCGACCTGTGCACAGCAGTACCCCGGACCGGAGACACTACCCCAGACAGTGGCAGCGCCACCCCCGATAATGGTGGCAGCTCTATTGTCCCTCCCACTGGGGTCAAATTTGGGAGAGACACCTCCCCAATTCTGTGGAACATGGAGGGAACCTGACCTGACCTGCAGGGGTTCCAGAGGTGGAGTGTGGCCAATGGAGAGGCGTGGTCTCTGAGGGAGAGAACCACACTCCTGGATGGTAACCCCTGACTGGGTACAGAAGCAGGTGGAACACTCCCTGGTTTCCAATGATCACAAGAGGGAATCAGGCCTGGACTCCTCCCACCTGTAGGTGGCACAGTGAGACAGCCCAGTGGGGGAGGCATTGTCTCCTCTTTGACTTAGGTGTAAATCCCTGGTATACTTGAGTATGAGAGAGAGCTGGGCTGCAGCCCTGCCAGGTTACCAGTGACTAGGGGTGACAGTGATGCAAAGTGGGAAAAGAGTCACCAGCCCCCCTGGAATAATTCTTTTGCTGGGCAGGCCTTTCTGACTTCATGGACCACCAGAGTGAGTCACACTTGAGCTGCCAGTCGACCTTTGCTGTCTAGTTGCTGGAGACCTTTTGAACTCTCCCACTTGATCTGTATTTGTGCTGACTGGGACAATTGGTTTGGAACTCTTGATATGGGCCAATCCCCTGGGGACTCTCCAAGGTTATACCCTAGTTGTGTTGTAGAGGGAAGGTCTGATTCTCCTCTCCCAGTTATTGCTAGTGGAGGGCAAGGTGTCTTAATTGCTTGTATTCCTCCACAGCTGAGATTTAAACCAAAAGTCAGTGATCCACTAGGATTGGTCAGAGTCTAACTAAATACAAGAAAGACCCACCTAGCTGCATCATACCAAGCGGGTCCCCAGAGTCTAAGGCTGTAGTGCTGAATGGGACCTTGATAAAGCTGTAAGGGAAAAGCCATAGTCACCAGTCCCAGCACTCTGGTAAAGGGCTGGTTAATTATATCTCCAGGAGCCCTCAATTTAATTACACCTTACCAGCCTCACCAAACAAATGGTGAAAAATAACCATGGGGCGGAATCAGTGGAAAAACTCAGACAACATGAATAAACAGAGTAGATCAACTCCCCCAAGGTATGACAAACGAGATGCAACAGAAGATCCCATTCATAAACAAATGGCTGAGATGTCAGAAATTGAGTTCAGAATTTGGATAGCAAATAAGATTAATAGAATTCAAGTAAAATTGGAAGTAGAAGTTCAAGGAGTAAGTCAAAAGTTGTGTCCCAAATTCAATGAATTCAAAGATAAAATCACCAACGATTTTGACAAATTGAGGCAAGAATTTGCATCCCTCAAAGACCTGAGAATCACAGTAGAAGCTTTCAGTAATAGGATGGAGCAGGCAGAAGAAAGGATCTTGGACATTGAAGATAAACCTTTTGAATGCTCCCAAATGCTCAAAGACGAAGAGAAATAGAGAGCAAAGATGGATCATTCCTTGAGAGAGTCGTGGGACCACTCCAAAAAAGCAAACATTCGCCTTAATGGAATTTCTGAAGGTGATGAGAATGATCTGAAAGGCACAGATACTCTACTCTAAGAGATTTTAGAGGAAAACTTTCCAAACATGGCAAGAGATACTGAAATTCAGAAAGCAGAAAGTTTCCAAACCCCAGCATGACTCAATCTAAATAAAGCATCCCCTAGACACATTGTAACTAACTTCACCAAAGTTAATATGAAAGAGAAAATCCTGCAAGCAGCCAGACATAAGAAAATCATAACCTACAAAGGGAAAGAATATTAGAATGACTGCAGATTTTTCTCCTGAAACTTTTCAAGCCAGAAGAGTATGGTCATCAACCTTCTGTCTCCTAAAACAGAACAACTTTCAGCCTAGGATCCTGTATCCAGCTAAACTGAATTTCATTTATGATGGAGAAGTCAAATACTTTAATGACATTCACATGTTGAAGAAATTTGCCATAACTAAACCAGCTGTTCAAGATATTCTCAGACCCATCGTCCATAATGACCAGCACAATGCTCTACCACCAAAGTAAACTCACCCAGAAATTATTCATTAAAATCCAACTTCCACAGTGGCAAAAGGATTAAAAACATCCACTGGTCTTTCAAAAAACTTGACACCCAAAATACTACCAGGCTTATCAATAATCTCAATTAACGTGAATGGCTTAAAGTGTCCACTAAAGAGGCACAGGTTGACTGACTGGATACAAAAACTCAGGAAAGATATCTGCTGCATACAAGAATCTCATCTGATCTTAAAGGATAAATATAGAATCAAGGTGAAGTGATGGACATCTATAATCCAGGCAAATGGAAAATAGAAAAAAGCAGGGGTTGCAATTTTATTTGTAGATACATTAGGCTTTAAACCAACAAAAATAAGGCAAGACAAGGATGGTCACTTCATATTTGTTAAAGGAAACACTCAACATGATGAGATATCAATTATTAACATTTATGTGCCAAATCAAAATGCTCCTCAATTTATAAGTGAGACCCTAACAGACATGAACAATTTGCTATCTTCTAGCACCATAATAGTCGGAGATTTTAACATCTCTTTGGCAGTGTTGGGTAGATCCTTCAAGAAGAAACTAAGCAAAGAAATTTTGGACTTAAATTTCACCAAACAACAATTGAATTTAATAGACATCTACAGAACATGTCATCCTAACAAAAGTGAATACACATTCTTCTCATCAGCCCATGGAACATCCTCCAAAATTGATCACATCTTAGGTCACAAGGCTAACCTCAGAAAATTTAAAAGAATAGAAATTATTCCTTGTATTTTCTCAGATCATCACGGAATAAAAGTTGAACTCACCAATAACAGGAATCTGCATACTCATCCAAAGACATGGAAACTAAATAAGCTTATACTGAAAGATAGCTGGTTCAAAGATGAGATTAAGAGGGAAATTACCGGGTGGTGCCTGTGGCTCAAAGGAGTAGGGCACCGGTCCCATATACCGGAGGTGACGGGTTCAAACCTGGCCCTGGCCAAAAAAAAAAAAGAAGGAAATTACCAAGTTTTTGGAACAGAATGATAATGAAGACACAAATTATCAGAACCTCTGGGATACTGCAAAGGTAGTCCTAAGAGGGAAATTTATAGCACTGCAAAGCCTTCCTTAAGAGAACAGAAAGAGAGATGTCAGCAACTTAATGGGACATCTCAAGCAACTGGAAAAGGAACACTCTAACCCCAAACCCAGCAGAAGAAAAGAAATAACCAAAATAAAAGCTGAATTAAATGACATCAAAAGAATTATTCAAAAGATCAATGAATCAAAAACTTGTTTTTTTGGGCAGTGCCTGTGGTTCAGTGGGTAGAGCACCAGCCCCATATGCCAAGGGCGGCAGGTTCAAACCTGGCCCTGGCAAAACTGCAACAAAAAATAGCCAGGCGTTGTGGCAGGTGCCTGTGGTCCCAACTACTTGGGAGGCTGATGCAGGAGAATTGCCTAAGCCCAGGAGTTGGAGGTTGCTGTGAGCTGTGTGACGCCACGGCACCCTACCAAGGGCAATAAAGTGAGACTCTGTCTCTACAAAAAAGAAAAAACAAAAAACAAACTTGGTTTTTTGAAAAGTTTAACAAAATTGATAAACCCTTGGCTAGCCTAACCAAAAATAGAAAATTAAAATCCCTGATTTCATCAGTCAGATATTACAAAGGTGAAATAACAACAGACATCTCCGAAATTCAAAGAATCCTTAATGAATACTACCAAAAACTCTATTCTCAGAAATATGAAAATCTGAAAGAAATTGACTAATACTTAGAAGCATGTGACCTTCCTAGACTTACCCAGAAAGAATTAGAAATGTTGAACAGACCTATATCAAGTACTGAAATAGGATCAACTATATGAAATCTCCCAAAAAAGAAGAGTCTGGGACCAGACGGCTTCACGTTGCAATTCTACCAAACCTTTAAAGAGGAACTAGTACCTATATTAAGTAACCTTTTCCAAAGCATAGAAAAAGAAGGAATACTTCCCAACACATTCTAGGAAGCAAATATCACCCTGATCCCCAAACTAGGAAAAGACCCAACAAAAAATGAAAATTATATACCAATATCTTTAATGAATATAGATGCAAAAATATTAAATAAGATCCTAGCAAACAGAATCCAGCATCATATCAAAGAAATTATACATTATGAACAAGTTGGTTTTATTCTAGGATCTCAAGGATGGCTCAATATACATAAATCTATAAATATAATCCATCACATAAACAAAAT
>CAUYRH010108772.1:0-44657 GCA_963574655.1 Perodicticus potto
TCTTCCAAGTCAAAATTCTGACAGGCACCTGAATTGAGCTAAGCCAAGCATTTGCATTAATCAGTTATCCATTCTCCACTTATCCACTTATCCATTCATCTGTCCATCCCTCCACCTATCCATCCACCCATACATCCATTCTTCCTTCCTTCCTTCCTTCCTTCCTTCCTTCCTTCCTTCCTTCCTTCCTTCCTTCCACCCTTCCATCCACCCACCCACCCACCCACCCATCCATCCATCCATCCATCTTTCATCCTTCCATCCATCCACCCACCCACCCATCCATCCTTCCTTCCACCCACCCATCCATCCATCCCTCCTTCCATCCATCCATCTATTCATCTATCATCCATCCTTCCATTTATTCAATCTTCCATCTATCCTTCTACCATCCATATACCCACCCATCTATCATCATACTTCTTTCCCTTCCTCCCTCCTTCCATGTGTGTCTGGCCCTTGGATTTGGTGTTGGGAATTCAAAATCATTCTCCAGAAATTCATGGTTTTATGAGGATTTCAGACACAGAAATCATTTTAACAGTAATGCAGGTAGAGTATGGAGATAGAAGGGTTCCATGTATTCTGAGAACACAGTGTTTTTGTCTGGAGACACTTAGGAACAAATTTCCACCTTCATCCTAACATAAGCATCTTATACACCCAGCAGATTATGTTTAAGAAGCACAGGGGATTTTTTTATTGACATAGATTTACATGTAGAAAATTGTGTATGCAGTAAGTATACGGGCAATGCATTTTTATGAATTGCACCTACCTGTGTAACTAGCACCCATTTTAAGTAGGAGAACATTACCAGCAACCCCCTAGAACAGTGGTTCTCAACCATCCTAATGCCGCGACCCTTTAATACAGTTCCTCATGTTGTGGTGATCCCCCAACCACAAAATTATTTCCACTGCTACTTCCTAACTGTAATTTTGCTACTGTTATGAATCGTAATGTAAATATCTGATATGCAGGATGCATTTTGATTGTTACAAAGGGGTCACGACCCAAAGGGAAACTGCCCTTGAAATTTCCCCCAGTTAAGGATAATCGTTATCCTGACTTCTAATAACATAGTTTTGCCTGTTCTTGAACTTCCTGTAAATAGGCTTATACAGTATTTTCTGGCATCTTTTGTTGAGTATTCGTGAGCTATGTCAGTTTTGTTTTAAAAATTTGCATCTGGCATATTTTGTGGAGTATTCGTGAGATATGTCAGTTTTGTTTTTTTTGTAGTTGTAGGTCATTCATTCTCATTGCTCTGTTGCAGGGGTTGACAAATGTTTTCTGTAAAAGGCCAGATAGTGAATATTTTAGCCTTTGTGGGCCCTGTGATCTCTATTGCAACTGTTTAACTCTGCCATTGTAGCATGCCAACAACTATAGACAATATGTAAATGATCACATGTGGCTGTGTTCCAATAAAGCTTTATTTATAATAGCAGGCAGCAAGCCAGATTTGGTCCACAGGCTCTTGTTTGGCAGTCCCTGCTCCATGGTATTCCATTGTGCAAGGTTTTTAAGCAACTATCTGAAAACATTCAGCTCCCCCTATCAGATTTTTCCCCACTGGCAAGGAGTTAGGAAGTTTAACTCTTTCCTGGACTCAGGGGCTCAGAACTGAGTCTCTTCAGAGGAAAGATATGGGCCAGCTTTGAGTCCCCAATGACTTTTAGATTTCAATCCTCCAGAGCACCTTGGTGTTGACATCTGTGTCTGTTCTTCTCTTCTTTCTCACCTCAGCCATATTAAAGGTGGTATCATCCGTGCTACAGCTTGGAAATATTGTCTTCAAGAAGGAAAGAAACACAGACCAGGCATCCATGCCTGATAACACAGGTACTTGCTACATTTTCCTAATTACTGATGACTTTAGGGAAGTGGGGGTCCCATTTAGTTGTTAGGTATCTTTCTGAGTCAGAGTATCTGGAAAATAACAATAGCTGGACTAGGTTATTATCACTGCTTTTTCTAAACTTTTCACTGATCATGATAAGTCTTTGAATCAGGATATAGAGGGGCAAAGTTTTAATAGTTTTAGGTTAGACAGGATTCTAAGAGATTCTCTCTTCTAAAACCATTCACTCATTTTTTGTTTTTACTGTTAAACAAATATGTCTTGAAAATCTGCTGTTTACCAGGGACTGGGATATAGCAGGAAACAAGTCTTTTGTTGGAGAAACAGACCTCACATTTTCCTAAATTTTATGGGCATGCCAAATAAAATGCAAGATATCCTAGTTAAATTTGAATTTCAGGTGAACAACAGACACCTTTTATTACTGCTATCTTCCATGTAATATTTGGAACATAATTATACAAAAATGTTCTTGCTTATTGGAAATTCAGATTTAACTGGACATTCTCTATTTCTTTCTCTTTAAATCTGATGACCCTACTTACACATAAGCAGTATTTTATGTTTTCAGAAGATTACAGCAAGACTACCACTACTCTTGCTGGTGGTAGGCTGAGAGGAAAACTTCAGTTTTCCCATTTGCCAGCTCTTCAGGGAAAGAGAAATGAAAAGGCACTCTTGTCAAGAGATGAGGGTGGAAAATCACTCTATCTACTCCCCTCCTTGCGTGTGCAAACTCTCATGTGACATTAGTCTTTGAGTTTAGGAAGCAACTAGTGGCTCTTTGGGGAAAAGTTTTAAAATGCAGAAACATACACAATAATATAACCATCCACATGCCCACTATCCACAGTAGACATTTGTGAATATATCATAATATTTCTTTGTCTCTAATGCTGTGGTCCCCAACCCCAGGGCTGCAGACCAGTGCTGGTCCCGGGCCAGTTAGGGGCAAGGCAACACAGCAGGAGGTGAATAGTGGGCAAGGGAATGATGCTTCATCTGTATTTACAGCCACTCACCATGGCTTGTATCACCACTTGAGCTCTGCCTCCTATCAAATCAGCATTGGCATTAGATCCTCATAGGAGCACGAACCATACTGTAAATCACATGTGAGGGATCTAGATTGCGTGCTCCTAATGAGAATCTAATATTCCTTCCCCCTTCTCCCCTTGTCTATGGAACACTTATCTTCCATGAAACAAATCCCTGATGTCAAACAAGTTGGGAACTGCTGCTGTAACATGAAATAAACCAGTATAGACAACAATGATGCTCCCTTATTCTCTCCACTGGGTCCCAGCACCCTGGCTGTACCTGCATCTCCATCAACCATGATCTTACTTTATCACATACCTTTTCAGTCTGCTTTATACTCTCTCACACCCATATCTGAACAGTATATACTGTTGTTTTGTGAGTGCATTTTTAATTTACATAAATCATGTCACATTATAGGCATCATTCTGCGATTTGCTTTTTTTTACTCAATATTCACCATTGCTTATAATTTCTCAACATTATTATCCCTCCCTAGTGTGGTGGTCAAAAATGTGTCCAAACATTGCCAAATGTCCCCTAGGGGCAAAGTCATCCCCAGTTGAGAGCCTCTGGTCTAGAGAGAAAGAGAGACAGAAAGAGATCATTTCTTTAACTGTATTTGGTATTTTATCTTGTGAAAAGGCCACAATGTATTCATTCATTTCCATATTAACGGACATGTAGGTTGTTTCTAATATTTTGCAGCTACAGTCAATGCTATAACACATCCTAGAATAGTAGAACAAATATTTATTGAATAATTGCTATTTGTCAGGACTTTGCATACCTTACCTCATTTAATCCTATTGACAACCCAACAAGAACCCGAGTTAACCCTTTTTTTGTTTTTTGAGACAGGGTTTCACTCTTTTTACTCTGTTGCCTAGGTTAGAGTGCAGCAACATCCAACTCCTGGGTTCAAGTGATTCCCTTGCAGGACTTCACTCCTTTACTTCACAGGAAGCTGAGATTATAGGCATATGTCAGCACACTCAGTTAATTTTTGTATTTTTTTTTTAGAAACAGGGTCTCACTGTGTTGCCCAGGCTGCTCTTGAGCTCCTGGCCTGAATAAATCCTCTTGCCTTGGCCTGCCAAAGTGTTAAGTTTACAGGCATGAGCCACCCTGCCCAGCCCAAGAACTGATCCTTTTGCAAGCTGAGAAATGCAAGACTATGGGACACTAATTAGTTGTCCAAAGTCATATGACTTGGAATTGGGAATGGGGCAAAGACATGAACCTAGAACCATCTGACCCTAATCTCCAGACTTGGGCATACTAGCCCACCCCTATCATTGCCTATGAGTAAAACATTGCAGTGAAGTCACAAATGACTACAGCTTTTAGGACTCTTTCATGCTATGTTCACTACTATCAGGTTCCATTTCTCCAAGGGAAGTCATTGTAAACACAGATAGCAAATATCCCACTTAATGTGCTTTCCTTGCCAAGCCATCTCTTTTGTGACCCACTTAAGATGCTTCTTTCCTCCATTCAGCTGCTCAGAAAGTTTGCCACCTCATGGGAATTAATGTGACTGATTTCACCAGAGCCATTCTGACCCCACGTATCAAAGTTGGGCGGGATGTGGTACAGAAAGCTCAGACGAAAGAACAGGTAATGATGCACTTGCCATTTATTCCTGCAGAATCTTTCAATCATCACTCACCCACTACACTCATCCTATCTTTCTACCCATCCTTTCATCCACCCATCACTCATTCACTCATTCTTTTATCCACCCATTTCTTTATCTACCTAATCATTCACTCACCTATCCATCTATCTACCCATCTATTCATCTGCCCATCCATCTATCCATCCATCCATCCATCCCTCCACCCATACCTCCACCCACCACCCACCCATCCATCCATCCTCCCAACCACCCACCCACCCATCTATCCATTTATCTACCCATCCATCCCTCCACCCACCCACCCACCCACCCATCCATCCATCCCTCCACCTACTCACTCATCCATCCATCCATTTATTCACCCATCCACCCACCCACCCATCCATCCATTCATCCATCTATCCATCTACCCATCTATCCATTCATCCCTCCACTCACTCACTCATCCACCCATTCATTCACCTATTCATTCATTCATCCATCCCACTCATCCACTTATCTACTCATTCATTTATCCACCCATCTACCCATCTATCCCTCTACCCACTCATACATCCACCCATCTATGCAGTCATCCATTCATCCACCAATTCATATGCCCATCTGTCTACCCATCTGTTGATTTGTCCATCTGTCTGTCCGTCACCCATTTACTCACCCATCTCTTTATCCCTCATTCATCTGATACTTGAATATTTGAAGTCCCATGTTAAGTTTTGAGGACCCAATACTAAATAAGAATGACAGAGCACTTCTTTCATGACCCTATGTTAATCTCTTAGTTGTAGGTCTTCCTTTAGAGACTTATCTGTGGAAATGTCCATGTTCCTTTTCTATAGGCAGGACTAATTCATTCTAAATGATCCCTAGGATGGAGCAGGTTCCATAGTCCCTCTGATGGGAAGTATTTAATTATCTGTATAGTTATTCCTTAGGGCTTACCACTCTATCTCTTACTGCTACTTTCCTGCTGGTTGTAGAGATGGTACAATTTCCCTTTTTTGTTTCTTTTTAAATTTATTTTTGAGATAGGGTCTCAATCTGCCACTGGGTCAGAGAGCAGTGGCATCATCATAGCTCACTGAAACCTCAAATTCCTGGTTCCTCAAATTCCTTAAGCAGATCCTTCTGCCTCAGCTTCCCAAGTAGCTAGGACTATAGGTGTTCACCACTACACCTGGCTAATTTTTGCATTGTTTATAGAGATGGAGGCCTCACTCTGTTGCTCAGGCTGGTCTCAAACTCCTGCACTTAAGATGCTTCTTTCCTCCATTTAGCTGCTCAGAGTTTGCCACCTCATGGGAATGGCCAAACTCCTGGCCTAAAGCAATCCTGTGCCCCCCTCCCCCCTGCCTCAGCCTCCCAAACTCTTGGGATTATAGGCATGAGCCACTGTGTCCAGTCTATTTATTTTTTTAAGGCCTGATTATAGGTAGGGGGAGAATAAAAATCTGAGCCTAGGTCATGTGAAAACAGAGCCCATTTGGAATAACTGTGTTCCCTTCACTATCCTCTGCAGGCTGACTTTGCCATAGAAGCTTTGGCCAAGGCCACTTATGAGCGCCTTTTCCGCTGGATCCTCAACCGTGTGAATAAAGCTCTGGACAAAACCCATCGGCAAGGGGCTTCCTTTTTAGGGATCTTGGATATTGCTGGATTTGAGATCTTTGAGGTATAGCCTGGTGGCATCATAACAGCCATGATCTTGATTCTCTGGGATGAGGCCTCTCCTTAGAGAAGTCATGATTTTGGAGAAAGGCATGCAGATGGTCATGATAGAATGGGAGGCTTTGTAGGTAAGGTTAGATCCTGGAGAGTGTAAGGGACTCTCCATATTGGCTATACTCTCTAGCAATCTCTCCTCATGGTGGCAAGATGGCTGCCAGAGGTCTGAACTGTATCTCAGTAGTCCTGGCAAAAAAGAGTGCATCTCTTTTCCAACATTTCCAACCCCCATCTTGGAATTGAGTCTCATTGACTCTTGCTTAACTAAATTTGGCCTACCTCCAAGCCATGCACTGTTTGCAGGATGCTATAGTAGAAACGTGAATATTGGATCCCATACCCCATGGATAGAAGGAAAGTTCTCGGAGAAAAGAAAGGTCTTGAGATTGACAAATATCACCAAAAGATGCCCACGTCTCTGAGCCTATGTCTGCATCTGTAAAATGCAGGTGGACACATTTTTTAACAATGTTATTCTATCCATAGATCATTGTGCAGATAGAGGAGATAAGAGCCCTTAAAGCAAGGTGTGAGAGGGCCACATATGTGGGAAGAAGTCAATTTTGCCAGCCCTACTAGACTCCAAGCAACCTTAGTTGGGGCCCAAGCCCACTCGTGAGACGCTGTCTGGGGTGGAGCTTCCCTAAGGCTTGCCATCCCCTGACCTCATATGAGATGCTGATGTCGCCTCCATGCCATGTGCCCAGGTGAACTCCTTCGAGCAGCTCTGCATCAACTACACCAACGAGAAGCTGCAGCAGCTCTTCAACCACACCATGTTCATCCTGGAGCAGGAGGAGTACCAGCGTGAGGGTATCGAGTGGAACTTCATCGACTTTGGGCTGGACCTGCAGCCCTGCATCGAGCTCATCGAGCGGCCGGTGAGGGGCACGTGGGCATGTATGGTGCACATCACACTTGCACATGTGTGTGGCCTTCATTTAGCTGGAAGGTGACCCTTCACTCTCTCTGTGTCCACGGCATCTCCCATCATCATATCCTGAAAGTGAATCTTTGTGAACTAAATCGTAATTCCTGTTAACTTGCCTCTTAATGTTCATGGTATTTTCTTTTTATTTCTCCCTTTCCCTCCCTCCCTTCCTTCCTTCTCTTCTTTTCTTCCTTCCTCTTCCCCTTGCTTCCATCCATTCATTCCCAAAGATAGTAGTCTTTATTCTGTTCACTGATATATCTCAAACTCCTGGAACCATGCCCAGAGTAGGTGAACAACTAATAATTGTTGGATGGATGTTTACTGAGCACCTGCTGTGTGCTAGGCCCCCTCTTTAGGGGACAGAGCTAAAACCATAAATGAGATGGGTATTGTTCCCGCCCTCCTGGAGGAACAGACAACAAAATCAGAAAAATAAAGCAACTGAAACTCCTGGTAATCCAACATGGAAGAGGACTTAGAAAGACCTGCTTTGGACAGAGCAGTCAAGAAATTTCTCTCTGAGGCTGAGTCCAAAAAGTAAAGACCAGCAAAGAGAATAGCATATGCAGATTTGATAGTGCGCCTGATGACTGAGTTTAGACTATCTCAGCCACAAGGAAATGCTTTACTAGCAGGAACCCTAAGTACATGTATAAGTCAAGGAACACATTTGTTTGCAGGAATTATGGGATCTTTGTCATGTTGTGTGTGAGGTGCCCACGGGGGAGGCAGCAAATGTCATGACCTATTGTTAGTGCCACCTTCCTTCGTCAGCACTGGTTCATTGGCCACAGGGTAATTTCAGGTTGGATTTGGAGGTGTGGGGGCATACATCTATCTTATATGCAGGCAAATACAGTAACAGAGCTTGGGGATGCCCGTGCGTTGTGTGGAGCTGGTCGGCTTTTCTCAGCAGACCATAGGCTTAGCTACCCTCCCACCTCTCTCTGACCTGGCCCTACCTTTCTCCCATAGAACAACCCACCAGGCGTGCTGGCCCTGCTGGATGAGGAGTGTTGGTTTCCCAAAGCCACAGACAAGTCTTTTGTGGAAAAGCTGTGCACAGAGCAAGGCAGCCACCCCAAGTTCCAGAAGCCCAAGCAGCTCAAGGACAAAACTGAGTTCTCGATCATCCATTATGCTGGGAAGGTACCAGCTACGGGTGTCAGGGTGCTCCCAGTCCCAGGGAGCCCAGGCAGATGCTCAGGGCAGCAGTAATTTGGGAATGGCAGACCCCTTGGGTTGGCTGGGTATTTGAAAGATGTCTGATAGAAATCAAATCCTAATTGAGACCTACAGATGAGTTGTCTGAGCATTTGTAAGACACAAGTTTAGCCTTCTTAATATATTCCAACTACCAAGGTGAAGTAAGGGCATCTGACGAGGGGGGTGGTGCTTGGCAGGTGGACTATAACGCAAGTGCCTGGCTGACCAAGAACATGGACCCGCTGAATGACAATGTGACTTCCCTCCTCAACGCCTCCTCGGACAAATTTGTAGCTGACCTGTGGAAGGATGGTAAGACCCCATTCTGGAGGCTGCTTTGAGTGGAGAATGAAACGCCCAAATCCTTCATCCCTTCCAGCCCCTCCTACTACCTCACTTGCCCCAGGGGGAGCCATGTGCATGGAAGTTTGGGGGAAGGACCACGGAGGCATGTGCTGGTGATGTCCTGTTGAGACTCACAGACATTCTGTGAGGTCAGGGCTCAGGCAGTAGATGCCAGAAGCAGTATCCCAGTTGCCCCACCTGAATTCAGAAGGACTTTACTTTAGTCTCATCTCTGCCACCTCCCAGCTGTGTGGTCTTTGGTCACTCAATGTCATTAAGTTTTCCAGTCCTCATTAGGAAAACTGGAGAAATAATAGTTTCTGCCTCTCCTGGGGTTAAGTTAGAACAGTAGTGCTCAAACTTGAGTATGCATGGAGACCTTCTGGGAGGCTTGTTAAAACCCAGATCACTGGGCACAGGGTCTGATTCTGCAGGGCTGGGTGGGGCTGGGAATGTGCATCCCTAATAAGCTCCCAGCTGATGCTGATACTCCACACTTTGGTTCCCTTTGAGAAGCATGAGCAGAGAACCTCTGTGAGGCACTGCTGTGGTAAAGATTAGGGGTGGTGGGCTTTGCTTTGTCCCCACTTTCAGTGCCCACAGCAGCTTTCATTCTTGGCACAGAACCTGCGGGCCTGGGGTATACAGGACTGGCCATGCTTGTTTTGGGCATGGGAGGCACCAGCTATGGTGACTTCAACTGAGTGCCATCCATGTCCCTTGGCCCTGGTAACAGCATCTCACCCTGGGTCTGTCTTACCACTGGGGCTTGGGATGAGCCCAGCCAGGCCCTCCCCTCAGAGAGCTGGGAGTCTCACAGGAGAGACAGGCAAGCAAAGAGATTATCAAATGGAACCTGAGTATAAGGTCCAGAAACACCACAGTCCAAGGCTAGTGGGTTGGGCATGGCATGTATAGTTCCTGCTGGGCTTGTGGGAGCCTCTCATTCCATTCTGAATTGACAGGGACCTCTGTAATAATAGCATAATAATGCCTACTCTTGGCTGGGTGTGGTGGCTCACACCTGTAATCCGAGCACTCTGGGAGGCTGAGGCAGGTGGATTGCTTAAGCTCAGGAGTTACAAACCAGCCTGAGCCAGAGTGAGACCCCATCTCTAAAAACTAGCTGGGCATTGTCCCAGCTACTTGGGAGGCTGTGGCAAGAGGATTGCTTGAGCCCAAGAGTTTGAGGTTACTGAGAGTTATGACATCACAGGACTCTACCTGGGATGACAAAGAAAAAAACCCTTTGTCAAACACTAAGGTACTGAGCTTCTATCTTGGAGTGTTTTCTGCACCTTCTTTCTATCTTGGAGTGTTTTCTGCATATTCTTTCCCTGGATAATTACCCCCCACCCCCAACACACTAATTTCTTTCTAGTCTCTGCTTCATCACCCACATCTCAGACAGACCTTCCCCACCTCATCGAAGACAGCCCTCTCATCTCTTTCTCTCCTCTTCCTCTTCTCTCCTCTCTTTCTTCTCCTTCTGTTGTTTTTCTAAGCCTCAACACTTGAGGTGTCCTATACTCACTCATATGGTCATCACCTGTCTCCTCCTTCAAATATCTACACAATATAATGGGGTGGGGGCCATGTGTCCCAGGCCCTAGCACATAGGAGACCCTCAGCAACTGTTGGATGGCAGATGAAGGATTGGAGGCTGGCAGGGAATAAGCACTTTACATACTTCATCCACGTATTGCTGACCTAGGAGGTAGATGCTTTGTTACCTCTGTGTGTAGAAAGAGAAACTGAGGCACAAAATGGTGGAGGCCAAAGTGAGTCAACAGCAAGAGCTGGATTGCCCCCCAGAACCCTGGGGCAATAGCACAAGGAATTTGTTCTTTCTGCCACTCAGGAGCTCTCAGGGTTTCCCAAGTGGGCAACACCTTGGAAACCCATCTCCCACCTGTCTCCCCTCACCTACGGCAGAGGGACAGGGGACGGTGCCCACAAAGGGGACCCAGGGTCTCCTTGAGCATGTTCTTCACACAGAGACCCCTCTACTGGTATCCCCCCAACCCTGGTCCTCTGCCTATGTGGAGGTGAGAGCCCCAGGTGGACCAGAGGCTGATGTTGCGCTCCTGCTGTGCTTGCTCCGCAGTGGACCGCATCGTGGGGCTGGACCAGATGGCCAAGATGACAGAGAGCTCACTGCCCAGTGCCTCCAAGACCAAGAAGGGCATGTTCCGCACGGTGGGGCAACTGTACAAGGAGCAGCTGGGGAAGCTGATGACCACGCTGCGCAACACCACACCCAACTTCGTGCGATGCATCATCCCCAACCACGAGAAGAGGGTGAGGCCTGCTGCCACTGCCGGGGCTGCTGTGTCAGGGCTGCCCAGCATGGTCACACCATCCCCAGGGGCCATCTACCACCCCTGGCTCCATCTGCCACAGATGGAAGGTCGTCTGAATTTGCAGCCAGGGGGCTTCTACATAGGGTGCTCAGCTGCTCATCCATCCATCCATCCACCCACCCACCTACCCATTCATTTATTCACTCATTATCCCAGTAAATATTTACTCAGTGCCTGCCTGTGCCAGGTGCCTGAGATATACCACTGGGTAAACTGTAGTCCTCACCTGTGGGTTTCTCAGCATCTAGGGTAGGGGCTCTAAGCTGGGGGCAGTTGTCTCCTCCAAGGGATGTTTGGTTATGTCTGGAGACACTTTGGATTGTCACATCTGGGAGGGGGAATCTAGTGGGTACAGACCAGGGATGTGCCAAGCATCCTACAGTGCACAGATTGCCCCCCATAGCAGAGAATTATCCCCCCCACAACAAGATGTCAGTAGTGCTAAGGTTGTGTGCAGGGGTTGTGTCAACATAGCTGACAACCGTGTTGCAGTGTGGTAAATTATGAGAACGCCAAAGAGCCTCTTCCCCAGCCTCAAGGCTCAGAGGAATCTTCTCAGCAAATGGGAATTTTAAGACTGTGTGGGCCTCAGTTTGGCAAAGTGGAGGGCTCAGATAAGCAGGTGTACAGGAGAAAGAAAGGAAGGATTTGGCAAGAAAATGCTAGGTGGGTCATTTTGGGTTGTTGAGACTAGAGGTGTGAAGCAGGGACTGGGCGATATGAGGTAGGGCAGGGAGATGGGGGCAGGATCATGGAGCTCCTTGGCTGCTGACCAAGCATAGCCTTCTTTCTGTGGGGTCACCACTGGGGATGTTTAAGCAGGGATATGATCAGATTTAGATTTTAAACCAAACGAGAAGATGGAGGTGAATAGGCAGGGCTAGGTGTAGTGGCTGTCCAGGCAGGAGAATGCAGTGGTGAGTGGATGGTGAAGATGGTGGCAGTGGAGACAAGTGGGTAGACCAGGAGATGTTTGGGAGGTTGGAGCTGTAGAGCCAGCAGCAGAAAGGAAATGAGGGAGAGGCAGCAACAAGGAGGAAGCCCGTCTCCAGCCGGGGATGCTCGTACCACCAAGTCCAAGCAAGATCACAAGATAACCAGCACCAAAGGCAAGGGGTGAGACTCCGAAACGGTGCACTGCTTTGCCCCCACGCCCTCAGCGAGCCCTCCCCTGGTGGCCTAGAGAGGTGCCCACCTAGGTGTGAGATTTAGGGCTCTCTGCTCCTGGGTCCCAGCCCCATTGGTCCATCACACTGCCTACTTCTGCCTTTGCAGTCTGGCAAGCTGGACGCGTTTCTGGTGCTGGAACAGCTGCGGTGCAACGGGGTGCTGGAGGGCATCCGCATCTGCCGCCAGGGCTTCCCCAACAGGATCGTATTCCAGGAGTTCCGCCAGCGGTGAGCCTGTGGCCAGTGCTGGGGGAGGGTGGGTGGAGGGACAGCTGCTGGGGGTGCACTGGGTGACTTCTGCCTTATGTTTCCAGCTATGAGATCCTGGCGGCGAATGCCATCCCCAAAGGTTTCATGGATGGGAAGCAGGCCTGTATCCTCATGGTAAGCCCTGAAATTGACCACCTGCCCTCTGGCCACACTGTCAGTTGCTATTCTGGGCCAGACACTTTTTAAACACCATTCACCACTGTCCAGGTGGCACAGCTGAAAACAGGAATGCTTCTCTTCCTTTCTTCTGCAGATCAAAGCCCTAGAACTCGACCCCAACTTGTACAGGATTGGCCAGAGCAAAATCTTCTTCCGAACAGGGGTTCTGGCCCACCTGGAGGAGGAACGAGACTTGAAGATCACAGATGTCATCATGGCCTTCCAGGCGATGTGTCGTGGCTACCTGGCCAGAAAGTAAAAATAGTTTTCCACACCCTTAAACCTCCCCCTAAACACCGCCAGGATCACAAATATTCAGGGGACTTCCTGGCCCCATGTTGTAAGAAGCTGTCTGCCTTTTAGAGGCACCACTGGCTGAATGACAGCCTCTTCTTGAGGGGAAAGAAATGCCTCCACTTTAAATGCTTACACTGGTTATGAGCACAGGGTAGAAAGAAGTTATGACCATGGGTTCTGGAGTTTTAAATCTGTATCTTTGTCCTGGCTTCCTGACTTAATTTGCTGATGAACCTTGGGCAAGTTACTTGGCCTCTCTGAGCCTTAGGTTTCTTCATCAGAAAATGAGCATCATTTTTCCTACCTTATGGAATTGTTCATGAGGAATCAATGAGATGAGGCATGAGAAGGACTTAGAACAGTGTCTTGTTGTCATTTCAGAAATGTTAGACTATGACATGGCATTTGAGGAAAGAGTATTTGGCCATTAACTATGTCTTGTTGTCCAAATGGGATTCATAAGTTGTGAGGCCTCATCTGTCTTGTGAATCCTGGGGGCCAGGAGAGGGCTCAGGTTCCCTCAGGGAAAACCACCACCTGAAGAGGACTTAAGGGGGGTGGTGGAGTCACTGTCTGTCCTGGCATATGTTATCACTGGGTACAGACCACACCCTCCACTGCAGAGCCCTGATTGTATCAAGCTGACTCATTGCCAAGTGGATACCTCCAGACAGTTGAGGCCACGTCTGGGGAACTCTTGGTCCAGCAACAGACCTAATTTGTCAAGTTTCATAATGAAATTCTTTGTTGCCATCCCTCCTGCTTCCAAAATAACTGGGGCAATTTTATTCTTAAAGTTCACCCACATCCAAAGCAACAAAAATAGGGGAAAGAGAAAATAGGATCATGTTCACCATTCTACAGTTTCTCAGACCCAATAGTCCTTAAACAGGAGGAGTGCTGGTCCGGTGCTGAAGCTGGAGTTTCTAAAATATAGCCAAGGACAGGACAGTTGTATGATAAACAGCACAGCTGTGGGTGTGCAGGATATTTGTTTCCTAGGTGTTGTTTGGGTCACAGCTCTGAGTTCAGGGCATTAGGTGAGCGTTGGGTCATCCTGGCCCTCTAAGAATAGCTCTCGCCTTTGGATTATTGGAGTGGTCTGCACCCAGACAACACACTTGTGCTGGTGCTCGGAGCTTCCAGAAGAATCTGAGCCAGGGAGAATGGAGGATGTCCCTATACAGGTTCAGGGCACTGGACAACAGGGTGAGCCTCACACCCTGCTTCACTCTTCCCAGGGCCTTTGCTAAGAGGCAGCAGCAGCTGACTGCCATGAAGGTGATTCAGAGGAATTGTGCTGCCTACCTCAAGCTGCGGAACTGGCAGTGGTGGCGACTCTTCACCAAGGTCAGTGCTGGGCACCAGCCTGCTCCCTGGAGGCTATGCCACCCCCTCCTGACCCCCAGCCCTGTCTGTGCTCTCTGGACTCTCCACATATGGGACTGGAGATGGTCCAAAGTGGTGTGGGGCTCAAACCTTGCCTGTTGGGGATCCTCCAGCCTGTGGAGGCCCTTCCCCTTTGACATGTGGGTTATAACTGAGACCTTATACAGAGCTTGTCCACCACTACTAGGGTCTCTCATGCTGCCCTTTTAGTTCAGGGTAGCTAGCCCTGGCAACCACTAATCTGATCTCCGTGACTATAATTTTGCTGTTTCAAGAATGTTATACAGGAGTCATACAGTATGCCACCTTTGGGGAGTAGCTTTCTATCACTCAGCATAATTCTCCGGAGAGCCATCCAGATTGTAGCATGCATCCATAGTGGATTCTTTTTCACTACTGGCAGAGGCAAAGTCTCTGGGCATGACTAGGCCCTGTAGTGTCACAGGTGGCAACATGCCAGTGGCACAAGACATGCTCAGTTGCAATAGACTGGGCTTCCTCTATGTGCCCTTGATTATGGAAATTGGCACAAGCCTTTTTCACTGAGCAGATATTTATTTGGGCACCTACTGTATGCCAGGCATGTACCAGATAAGGGGAATATAGCTGTGACCAGACATCACAATCCTTGGCCTCATGAATATTCTAGGTGACTGGAAGAGCAGACAATAAACAGATAATCACAGAAAAATAAAACCCATACTGTCAAAGTGAGAAGCACACAAAGGAAGCCACCAGCATCCATAGAAGGGCCCTCCTGGCACCTGGACAAGGAGTTGGGAGTCAGCCCCAGGGGAGGGTGATGGGGTTGCTGCTTTTCCGAAACATCCATTCTCATTGACCTAACTTCTGATAAACTGTCCTAAGAAAACCACCTTTAATAGAGAGAATCAGAAACTAAGGGCATTCGTTATAGCCTTATTTGCCACGCCATTTCCGTGTCCAGCCCAAACAGACTGCATTCAATAGTGGTTCATCCATCAATGAGGTGCTTTTCAGCTTGTTAGAACGATGGCTACCTAAATAGGAAGTTGTAAAAAAAAAAAATGACGTAACAGCATGAGGTGATAAATATCTTGTAATTTCAAATAACAGTCAGCCTGTAATGTTAGTCTGTCTGATTTCAAGTGTATTTTTTCTTTTCTTTTTATTTTTGAGACAGAGTCTCACTATGTCGTCCTTGGTAGAGTGCCGTGGTGTCACAGCTCACAGCAACCTCAAACTCTTGGGCTTAAGTGATTCTCTTGCCTCAGCCTCCCAAGTAGCTGGGACTATAGGCGCCCACCACAATGCCTGGCTATGTTTGGTTGTAGTTGTCATTGTTGTTTGGCAGGCCCCGGCTGGGTTCGAATCCTCCAGCTCTGGTGTATGCGGCTGGTGCCCTAGCTACAGAGCTACAGGCACCAAGCCAAGTGTATTTTTTCTTATGTAGGAAAAGAATCTAAAAGGAAATGCAAACAGTGCTAATAATGACTTGATAGGGAGGTAGGATGTGAAGGTCTTCTTTTTTCATTTTTGTCCTTAGAAAGAAACATATCAGTTTTCAGCAGTAGTTATCTCCTGGGGTGGCTCTAAAGTGAAAAACTGCCCCTATTTTTCCTCTCATTTTGTATCTTTTTCTATTGGTCTAATTTAGAGTTCCTTAATTGTGCCATTGTTGATATTTTGGATTGAATCATTCTAAGTCCTGCTGTGCATTGTAGGACGTTTAGCAGCATCCCTGGCCTCTACTCACTAGACGCCAGATGCACCCCATACCTGAGTTGTGACAACCAGCAGCAGTGTCCCCAGGCAATGTGTCCTCTGGGTGGGGATCATGGGGAAAGAATTGTCCCCAGCTTTGAAGCACTGATCAAATTTATTATGAGAGCATATCCCTTTGCCACTAAAACAAATGACGGGCTGGTGTGTGTGTGCAGGTGAAGCCGCTGCTGCAGGTGACACGGCAGGAGGAAGAGATGCAGGCCAAGGAGGATGAGCTGCAGAAGACCAAGGAGCGGCAGCAGAAGGCGGAGAGCGAGCTCAAGGAGCTGGAGCAGAAGCACTCACAGGTACCCTGCCGGGTAGATGTGTGGCTGGAACTGTGGCGGGCAGGATGTGGGCACCGGGGGGCTCACTGGCCTCCTCCTCACCCTCTGTGTGTAGTTAGCAGAGGAGAAGAACCTGCTGCAGGAGCAGCTGCAGGCAGAGACTGAGCTGTACGCTGAGGCCGAGGAGATGCGAGTGCGGCTGGCGGCCAAGAAGCAGGAGCTGGAAGAGATCCTTCATGAGATGGAGGCCCGCCTGGAGGAGGAGGAAGACAGAGGCCAGCAGCTGCAGGCTGAAAGGAAGAAGATGGCCCAGCAGATGCTGGTAAGGCATGGTAGGGGCTGCCCATGGAGGGTAGCAAGCCACTTGACCCTCACTGTGGGCCTTTGAAGTGCATCCCATGATACATGTCTCTGCTGGACAAATGAAGAGACTAAGGCTTGGACAGGGATGGCCATCTGCCCAAGGCCACAAAGCTAGAGCTGGGATTTGAAGACAGGTCTCCTTGAGAGCCCACTCTGTATTACTGCCTGGCCTTTCATGTGTTAAATATACCTTTTCTCCTGATATAACGCTGTGTGAAGGGTAATTGTATTAGTTAGCTATGGCCACATAACAAAACATCCCAAATGTAGCAGCTTGAAATAATAAATACTTATCTCACATAGTCAGGAATTTGGGAGTGACTTCACTGGGTGGTTATGGCTTAAGGTCTCTCATGAGGTTGCAGTCAAGATGTCAGCTGAGGCTGCAGTTGTTTGGAGGCTTGACTGGGGCTGGAGTACTCACTTCTGTGTGGCTTACTCACGTGGCTGTTGGCAGGAGGCCTCAGTTCCTCACCATAAGGACCTCTCCATGGGGCTGCTTGAGTGTCCTCATAGGATGGCGGACAATATCCCCAGAAGCAGTGATCTAAGAGAGGAGGGGAGGAAGCCACATTATCTTTTGTGGCATAATCTCAGAAGTTACACTCCATCACTTCCTCCTAATTTGTTAGAAGTAAGTTATTAAGTCCAGCCCATACTCGAGAGGAAGGGAATTATACTTTATCTGTTAAAGGGAAGAGTATCAAAGAATCTGTGGATATATTTTAAAACCACCAGGATACCTACTATCCCCATTTTACAGATGAAGAAACTGAGGCTCCAAGAAGCAAAGTAGCTTCCTCAAGTTAAGAGTACAGAGTGCTGGATGTCCTCAGGCCCAGCCTCTGTATTCTTATGAGATCTCTGTGAGAATGACTTTAAGCAAGGCTGTGATTCTTTCCTCTCCCCCCAAAGGACCTGGAAGAACAGTTGGAGGAAGAGGAAGCTGCAAGGCAGAAGCTGCAACTTGAGAAGGTCACAGCTGAGGCCAAGATCAAGAAACTGGAGGATGAGATCCTGGTCATGGATGATCAGAACAATAAGTTGTCCAAAGTGAGTGGGTTCAAACTTCTGTGTAAAAATGATAGGCTTGGTGGGGACTGAGGGAGTTTTGAGGATTTGGGACTTTCAGTATTAAAAGTAGAATAGCCCTGAGCAAACCAGGACAAGTTAATCACCATTAGTAATCACTAGCCAGCCTGATGAAGGTGGGCTTGTTTTAGTTCTGTGGGATGAACCTGAGCTGGGCCCCTGCTGTGAGCCATGCTGGCCCTGTGTCAGGTATAGCGCACACATGGTAAAGGAAGACCCTGCTCTCGTGGGGCTTACTCTAGTGAGATGGCAAATAACTGTTAATTACCATCATGATCAGAGTTCTGAAGGAAATGTTTATCATGTTATAAGACTTTAGTATTGGGAGATGGAGGAAAGGTATTCAGGGAAGGTTTCCTGGAGGAAGGGGCATTTAAGTGGAAACGTGATAAGCAGTTAGAGAGAGGGGAGTGGAAGAGCATCTCAGCTAGCTGTGCAAAGGTCCTGCAGCAAGGAAGAACCAGCATGTGGTAGGAATGGAAAGAGGACCCTTTTAATTGAACATGAAATGTGACAGACTGGCAGGAGATGAAATGTGGCTAATTTGGGGAAATTATTAAGGGACTTCTCTTTACCACTTAAAATTCTAGGTTGCATTTGGTTATAACATGGGTTTTTCTTTCAACTGTTTATAACAGAATTACATTTCTTTCTCTGTACCCCCCAAAAGGAACGAAAACTCCTTGAAGAGAGGATTAGTGACTTAACAACAAATCTTGCAGAAGAGGAAGAAAAGGCTAAGAATCTTACCAAGCTGAAAAACAAACATGAATCTATGATTTCAGAACTGGAAGGTAAACCAGATCTCCCAAAGAGGTTTCCAGTGGGTATTTACAAAACCAGGAAAAATCAGGAGGGAAATTTGAGAATGGATGATTATTCTACAAGAGGGGCAGCTCTATCAAAATTCCCAAACCAACCCTAGTTAACAGACATGTTAGTAATAAATGGTGCTTTCCTCCAGGATTCTGACTTGCCTCCCAGGCATGCTGGGGGCTGGTGGGAGGATGTGAGTATGTAGGTGCGTCAGTTTCCTCCGTCAGGGGCAAGAGCAGGAAGGCTCCTTGCCAGGCACCTTCTACTAGCTCTCCATGCTGAAGAGCACCCTGGCTTTATTGCAGTGCGGCTAAAGAAGGAGGAGAAGAGCCGGCAGGAGCTGGAGAAACTGAAACGGAAGCTGGAGGGTGACGCCAGTGACCTCCATGAGCAAATTGCTGACCTCCAGGCGCAGATTGCGGAGCTCAAGATGCAGTTGGCCAAGAAGGAGGAGGAGCTACAGGCAGCCCTGGCCAGGTAGCAGGCAGTGTGGGGTGGGGCCCTGTGTGTTCACAGGGGCCCCTGCCAACTCCCAGCGGCTACCTTGGTCAAGACAGCCCCAGGCCCTTGGCACAGACTTTGTTTCCTAGGCCAGGCCTCCTATGAGCACCCCAGCCCTGCTCACACCGCCAGATCCATGCGTTTGACTTTCTTCTCTTCTCTTCTCCTCTCTTTGTGGTCAGTCTGCTATCTCTGGGTGCCCAGGGATTTCTTGTCTACACTCAAGTTCTAAATTTTCAGTTGCCCAACAAGCCAATGTCCATTGGCATCTCAAACGCCCTATGTCTAAGGCTGCCATAACTTCGGAGGTCCCTCTTTTTGTGAATGTCCGTCTCCTTCCATCCGTGGCACACAGTAGCCTTCAGATTCTGCCAGTCCTTCGAAGTGTGTCCCCACCTATTTGCCCTGGTTTTCCCTCTTTCTGGCTGTTAGCTGACCTCCTGCTAATGGCCTCACACAGGGGATATTGCAGCAGCAATGAGGAACAACTACTTACCTGCTCATTCTGTGCTAAGTTCTTTCCAAGCTTTCTCTTTGCAGATACGTTTCCTCTCACTGGGGAGGAAGTGGAGCCTCCTAGGGGTGAAGGGACAGGTGCAGTGTGATGCTGCTTTTAAGAGGGAGAGTGAAATTTGAACCCCAAAGCTTTCTGGTTGGTGCCCTGGCTGGGCTCTTTCTCTTCAAATTTCTGCTGAGTGACAGTACTAGTGTGACAAAGGCAAAACATCACTCTGGGGCGTGAAGTTGCTCAGAAGCAACTGAGCGCTTGCCCACCCTTTGCAGCCTCACCCCAGCCCAACCATTTTGCTTTCTGACTCTCACTCATTCACGAGTGCAGGGACATCCAGGTGCTGACCCTGCACCTTCCCTCAAACTGTTTCTATGTATCCATCATGGTCAGAACCGGATCTCAGTCCCCTCCACCCAAGTCAGGAGGGAGGTCTCCTTCCAGAAACTTCTGTAGTGCCCTGTCACTTGAACTTGGCTTCTCACAGCTCCCCCTTTATCTGAAGTCACTGCCTCTGCCAGATGGGCAGCCCTGTTTTGAACATAACCCCAAGGATTATGGGGTTATGGCCAAGTGCTGTGCATAGAACAAGTATGAGCAAATGAAGAAAAAACAAATAAATCTAAGGATGAATAACTGTCCAACATTCAGAAAACATCTATAAAGCTTCTACCGTGAGCTGGGTACCTCGTTGGTCTAAAACCAATGCCTAACCTTCTTATACACACGTGCATATATACACATGCCTGTTCTTTTAATAACAGACCTTGCACTCATGTCCTAGGTAAATCTCCAAGCAGCCCCACATAGGAAGGAGCGGTCTTCTATGTCTTGGGGACATGGGTGGAGCATGTTTTGATATCTATGCAACACAAGTGTTTGGTCCCAGAAAACAATTTTTGGCCAATGTTGAGAGAGAGCAGTGGTTTGGAGCCCTGAAGGCTTCATCCTGGGGGTCTGTCCCTGGCAGGCTTGACGATGAAATTGCTCAGAAGAACAATGCCCTGAAGAAGATCCGGGAGCTGGAGGGCCACATCTCAGACCTCCAGGAAGACCTGGACTCAGAACGGGCCGCAAGGAACAAGGCTGAGAAGCAGAAGCGAGACCTTGGGGAGGAGCTGGAGGCCCTGAAGACGGAGCTGGAGGACACGCTGGACAGCACGGCCACCCAGCAGGAGCTCAGGTGTGAGGCCCACCACACTGATGGGTGGGAGGGGCCAACCCCAAAGCACAGCCTGAATCATGGGACTTTTCAGGCCTTACACATTTACTGTCCTGGTTGCAGTTTGTTATAACTCACAGAAGCACAATCATTTCTAATCCTCTTATTTTGCATCACAATAGTAGTGTATGCTCAATAGGGAACAGTTTGATAACTGTAAAAAAGTAGACATTAAAAATAACACCCTTAGTCTCACCATAGCATTTTTTAGTAATCCCTTCCTGTTTATTCCTGTGTTTGAGTAAACCTCTAAGCTCTTATCTCCAAGAGCCTATTGAATATTTACTTCAAATAAACAGAGAACAATAAAAACAAATCACCTCCCAGCTAATGGCGACTTGAGTGAAGTTAGGTCATTCATTCGACAACATGTAAATGTATTTTGGTGCCTCCTGTATCAGGTGCTCTGATGACATTGTATATCCTGAGGTTTACTTCCCACACTGGATTTTGTGCTACATCGCCCCTGGGCAGCGAGAGGCCAGCATGATATTCTGTTCCCTTTCTGCCTGACCAGTGATACAGAAAAGCCTATTGCAGCGGTTAAGAGCGTGGTCTCTCAAAGTCAGACTATTTGGCTTCAAGCTGTGGCTCCATCCCATCAAGGCTGTGACACCACAAGTAAAGCTGCTCACCCTCTCTTAGCCTTAGTCTCCTCATCTGTAAAATGGAAATGATAAGACACCTGCCTCTTTGGGTCACTCTTGAGGATCAGGTGGGGTATATAAAGAACTTAGCTCAGGTCCTGCCAAATAATAAGTGCTCAAAAAGTAAGAGTCAATATTAATATCCAAGGAATACTGCAGTTCACAAACATTCTTTCAAAAATATCTTGTGTATTTGTTTACTAGCCTTCAGAGAGATTCTGGGCAGATAATATACTCCACATTTTGCAGCTGAGGAAATTCCAGGTTCAGAGAGGTTAGGTGAGTGAGCCAAGGTCACACAGCCAGGGAGGGGGAGAATTTTGGGTCCCGGCAGAATTCTTGCTCCTTTGCACATTACTGTCCAAGGTAAGCCTCTGTCTCCACACAATTGCTATCCCCTGTGTTCTTCCCATCAAGGGCCAAGAGGGAGCAGGAGGTGACAATGCTAAAGAAGGCCCTGGATGAGGAGACTCGGTCCCATGAGGCCCAGGTCCAGGAGATGAGGCAGAAACACACACAGGCCGTGGAGGAGCTCACAGAGCAGCTTGAGCAATTCAAGAGGGTATGTTGTGATGCTTTTCCATGACATAAAATAGCAGCGTATCAGCAGCCTCAAATAACTGCATGTTAGAGCCTCTATGAAGAGGAATTACAGGTTACACAAGACCTAACAGTAAGGGCAGCAGCTCACATTTATTACATGCTTCCCAAACACCATGCCAGTTAATCTTGACGACCTCTCCATGAGATGGGAGTTATTAAACCCGTTTGACACAAGAGGAGACTGAGGTCCAGAGGGCCTAGAGAGGGAGAGACTTACCCAACCAAAGTCACAAGTTAGGAAGTGACAGAGCTTTGATTTGCACTTGAGCAGTCTGGCTGCAGACTTAGCTCCTAGCTTTTACAGCAGTGGTTCTCAACCTTCCTAATGCCGCAGCCCTTTAATACAGTTCCTGTGGGTCACGACCCACAGGGTGAGAACCACTGTTCAGGGTAGGGCCTATAATATACTGGTACAAAGGTTAAGCAAAGGTTTAACAAAACTTCCGGGAGTGTTAACAAAATTTAACTTTGGGAATATTCTATCCATCTTACTTTCTCTGAAGATTGAGGAAAATCGTCATTATTTGATTTTACTGGCAAAACAGCTCTCTCTGGCATAGTTCAAGGACAATTTAATTCTTCTTTCTCCTGTTGTTGGGCTCTTTAGTGTTATTAAATACCACTATTGTGAATGTTTTATCTTGGGTGCTTTTCTCTCCCTTTGGACTATTTCCTTGTACCTCCTTCCCAAGGGTGAGTTTTTTAGCTTGTGAATTCCTACTCGGTTGCTACCCTGAGAGCCTGAATTACATCAGCATTATTATGCGACAGACACTGTTGCAAGTGCTTTACAAACTAACTCATTTCATTTCACTTGTGGCCCTTGTTGAAATACAAATGTCCAGACCTGTCCTCGCTCCTCATAGAGGTGGTATTGGAAGCACCCCATGAAAAGCACTATATGAGACTAAGCTCACCCTCACTCTATAAAGAGATGCATGTTCATACTTGACAAGTGGGATATAAATACCAACCTTCAAAATTGTGTCAATTTCTTTTGTTTTTTTGAGACAAAATCTCATTCTGTTGCCCAGGCTAGAGTGCAGTGGTATCATAGCTCACAACCTCAAACTCTTGGGCTCAAGCGACACTCCTCCTACAGCCTTTCAAATAGCTGGTATAGGTGCCTGCCACCATGCCCAGCTATTTTTTCTGTTTTTAGTAGAGACAGAGTCTTGCTCTCAGGCTGGTCTCGAACTCCTAAGCTCAAGTGATCCACCTGCCTTGGGCTCCCAAAGTGCTAGGATTACAGGCACAAGCCATCGTGCCCGGCTTATCAATTCCTCTTGTAGTTTGGAAAAATCAGATTTTGCCAGTTGTAACATTTACATCTATGATATACATTTCCACGTTCAATTATCTTTTATTATGTTCATAAGTCACTTTTTATTTTTATACAATTTTAACCTGAATGGGCTATTCTCACCTTAAAGCATTAGCCCTCAAGGCAATAAACAAATATACATGACCCTTTACCTTTATGACTGGAAGAATGGGGTCTCAGGCAGGGTCACTTGCAGTCCTAAATCCAGATGGTCGCTAGATGTGAGCAGTGGCTAGAAACCAAGACCTGCATTCCCAGGCAGGCCTGCTTGAAAAGACTCGGCTGTTAATTACAGGAGCCAACGGCATGTCTGTTCCTGACCTGCATGAAGCAGGTAGAGCAGCGGTTCTCAACCTGTGGGTCACGACCCACAGAAACTGTATTAAAGGGCCGCAGCATTAGGAAGGTTAAGAACACTGAGGCAGAGGCTGTGACCCTCTGCCCATTCCAGGTACAGAGGGAGAGGAGAGTCTGTATTTTGCCTCTAACAACCTGAATTCTGATGTGGAGCACTGGTTTCATCAGCTTCTTGTGGGATGCTTTTAACATCAGTCCTGCTTCATTTCCCCACACAATTTCACGCAGTTCCAGGGTCTTAGTTGAGGCTAAAGTTTTGAGGAAACACAGGTCCCCAGTTCCCCAGGGTCCTTGCTTAACCTACTATTACCACTAAGAGGCACCTTGCTCCTATCTGAGACGCAGTAGCTCGTAGTCATGCTTAGGGCAGAGGAACATCTTCTGAGGGCAAGTCTCTCCAGGGGGCTGTGGGACTAATGATAGGTGTGTCCTCTGCTCAGGGGAGTCCACACACTTCTCTCTAGATTCCTCTCTTTTCACTACAGCCCTGGGGGAAGCCCCCTCTTCTCTCTTGCTTTTGCCCAGCATAGTTTCTTCCTTAGGGTAATTCACATGCCTTCAAGAGCTGGCTGGGGAAAACAACTCCTCCTTAACTATGACAGAAAGACCAGTGAAGGGCAATAAGCTGTGAGACGTTGACTGCCCAAAATACAGGGCCAGCCACCATGTAGATCGGCTGATTGCCTTGGAGGAAGGCAAGACCCCAGTTTCCAGATCTTAGTTTTTGGGGCTTTTTTGAGACATGGTCTCACTCCATTGCCGAGGTTGGAGTGCAGTGGCATCATCATAGCTCACAGCAACCTCCAATGCCTGGGCTCAAGTGATGCTCCTGCCTCAGCCTCCCAGGTAGCTGGGACTATAGTGCCACCACACCTAATTTTTTTTTTTTAACATTTCTCCATTTAGTGAAAAATTCCTTTTTGATTTTTTTTTCTGGATAATTTTAAGAATATTTTATTATTTAGAGATTCGGTCTCATTATGTTGCTTGGGTTACCCTCAAATTTCTGGCCTCAAGGAGTCCTCCTGCCTTGGTCTTCCAAAGTGCTGGGATTATAGGCATGAGCCTCCGTGCCAGCTTTAGTTTGTTTTCTTAAACTGAGAATTATTGAGGTATAGGCAGTAAAAATCCCAATTTCAAGTGTACAGTTCAATGAATTTTAAGAAATGTGTACCTTTGTGTAATTACCATCACAGTCATGATATAGAACACTAGAGGTTTTCTTTTTTTGTTGTTGTTGTTTGTTTGTTTTTAGAATATTAGAGTTTTTGAAAGAGAAGCTGAGAACTCAGATTTTTATATGAAATTTATTAAAATGTTGCAACTAACATTTTTTAAAATGCTGAATGGGCTAAAGGGGATAGCAGGCTGGACGCAGCTCCCAGAATGCTAGTTTGCAAGCCCCTGAGCTTTAGAGAAACAGCATCCAGACTGTGTGTCCCCACCCTGCCGAGGTCCCTCCCCTAAGGCTATGAACACGGTCCCTGGACTTGGAAGGAAGGAAAGCGCTTCCCATTGGAAAACACTCCTGGCATAGCTGTTCCAGCTGTCCTGCCTTCCCTCCTTTCTGTTTCCTTGGCCAGGCCAAGGCCAACCTGGACAAGAACAAGCAGACACTGGAGAAGGAGAATGCGGACCTGGCTGGTGAGCTGCGGGTGCTGGGACAGGCCAAGCAGGAGGTGGAGCACAAGAAGAAGAAGTTGGAGGTGCAGCTGCAGGAGCTGCAGTCCAAGTACAGCGATGGGGAGCGGGCCCGTGCAGAGCTCAACGACAAGGTCCACAAGCTGCAGGTGAGGAGGGCAGGGGCATGGAAGGCAGCTCCAGTGGGTCCCCAGCTCTGCAGGGAGAAGGCTCTCCCCAGCCAGCCGAGATCTCTTTTGCTGCCCAGCAAGTTCTTTTAAGTTCAGTTACATTCCTTGAGAGGAGGAGATCCCTCTGTTCAAATTAAATCTTTATAAACCTTCATCTGCTCATTCAATGAGTATTTATTGAGCTCCTGCTATATGCTAGGCATTGTGTTTAATGCTGAGATGTGACAGCAAGAAAGATGATGGACATTGTCCCTGCCCCAGAAGTCCAGCCCAGCAAGGGGTTGGGGGGAGACATTAATAAATCATACAGATGAATGTAAAATTACATGGGAAAGGGGAGATACATAACGCCATAAGTAGCCAGGTGGCCTAGAGGAGGAGTCAGGAAAGGCTTCCCTCAGGAGGATGGATAATCTGATAGATAAATAGAAGTCTACTAGGCAGAGGCGATGGCACATGCAAGGGCCCAGTGGTGAATGGGGAAATGAGAAGAGATGGGTAAGGCTAGTCGGGCTGGAGCGCTGGTTTGCAGGAGTCAGGGAAGGACATGCCACACCACAGAGTAGGACTAGAGAAGGAGGCTGTGGCCAGGTGACACATGGCCTTCGAGGCCCTATCACATGCATGCTGGCTTCACTGTGAGTGATGCCAAGTCATCGAAGGGTTTTAAGTTGATGAATGGCATGTCCTGTTTATCTTTGGTCTTGAGTTTCCGTTCATGGGATATGGCCAGACTTTGGATAAATACTTAATGTGCTGATAGCCTGGGACAAGAGGGCAGGGGAAGCACCAAGTGTGATTTTTCTTCCCATATTTTGCTGCCCTAATGCCAGCTATGTCCTGGAGAGTAGAGTTAAGGTTACTCGCATCCTCACTGGCAATGGGACAAGATGGAAGCTGGGCTGGTATCTCCAGGAGGACCTGCTCGGACATACCAGGGGCTGGAGTGAAAGGCATTTGAGAATGTGTAGAGCACTTCTTACCTTTAGGGGTTTGCATCTTTGGTTTTGGCTATATGGGTCAGTGAAAGGATAGAGAATAGGGATACTGGGGATAAGGACCCCTTGGAAGGTCAAGTGCCATCCATAGTGTCTGGACTCTCAGACCTCCTGCTTTATCTTTACCGACCTTGGCAGGGATCCAGGATCCATCCAGTGGGCTCAGGGTCGTCAATGCAGCTGGGGCTGTAACAGGTTCTTAGAACCACAGAGTCTAAGGCCAGGGGTTCCGACTTGTGGCGATGGACATCCCTTCAGGGCCACACAGTTATCATTACCTGTACCTCATCTGTATTTTCTCAATCAGTGGACACCACAGTCCTAGTCCATGAAGAAACAGTGTGTTTTAAGTAAAAAGGGCTCCTCTCACTAAATGAGGGTCCTGTTCTAGAGGTTTTGACCAACCAGTCTCTCTGCACCCTCAGAATGAAGTGGAGAGTGTCACGGGGATGCTCAATGAGGCAGAGGGCAAGACCATCAAGCTGGCCAAGGATGTGGCATCCCTCGGGTCCCAGCTCCAGGACACGCAGGTGAGCATCCCAACACACCATCCGGGAGGCTTGGGATTCAGCCTTCCTTGGGAGGGTCCCTGGGACCTCTGTGTGTCCCTTTTGTAGGAGCTGCTTCAAGAGGAAACCAGGCAAAAGCTCAACGTGTCCACAAAGCTGCGCCAGCTGGAGGATGAGAGGAATAGCCTGCAGGAGCAGCTAGATGAGGAGACGGAGGCCAAGCAGAACCTGGAGCGCCACATCTCCACCCTCAACATCCAGGTGCCTGCCCCATGTCCTGGCTTCATTCACGGGTCCACTCAGCTTCTTTTCTGGGGTCCCTGCATGTAGATCAGGGGCCCTGAAGTTCTGTGGGTGGTGAGTGCCAGAGGCCACAGTGCCTGGCTTGCTGGCTCCCCACTGCTTTGGGTTTTCTGCAGTGAGGAAAGGTGGGGGAGACAGGGAGGGAGCCACTCACGGCCCTCCTCTCACCCCACCATGGATGCTGCTATTTCAGCTCTCTGACTCGAAGAAGAAGTTACAGGACTTTGCCAGCACTGTGGAAGCCTTGGAAGAGGGTAAGAAGAGGTTCCAGAAGGAGATCGAAAACCTCACCCAGCAGTACGAAGAAAAGGCAGCTGCTTATGATAAACTGGAAAAGACCAAGAACAGGCTTCAGCAGGAGCTGGACGACCTGGTCGTTGATTTGGACAACCAGAGGCAACTGGTGTCCAACTTGGAAAAGAAGCAGAAGAAGTTTGATCAGGTGGGCCTTGGGGTATTCACTGTTCTCAGACAGCAGCTGGGGGAGCCGGGTTGGTCCAGCACCAGGCACGGCTGCTGTGTGTGTCCAGGCCCCATGTGTCCTTTCTTGGAAGCAATGGAAGACTGTCTTACCATTCTCTGGGGAGACCACGGAACACTAAGGCTACAGGTCACAGTGAGGGCAGTGAAGAAGCTCGACAACTATGACTTTTCTAGGTGCTACCACCATGACAGCCATTGGCATGTGCTGTGATGCCATGGTTTGTAGCCCTGATAAAGAATGAGGTTCATTTACTCACTAGATGAGTATTTATTAACTGCCTGTTGAGTAATCACATAATTCAGTTTCTCTTTTCTAAATACCACTTTTCCTTCACATTTCACGTACAATTTCGAGCCCACACTAGTTTCAAGAACTGCCTATTAGGTGGCGCCAGCCACATACACTGAGGCTGGCAGGTTCTTGCCCTGCTAAACAACAGTGACAACTGCAACCAAGAAATAGCTGGGCGTTGTGGCGGGCACCTGTAGTCCCAGCTACTCAGGAGGCTGAAGCCAGAGAATCGCTTAAGCCCAAGAGTTTGAGGTTGCTGTGAGCTGTGATGCCACAGAACTCTACCAGGATGACATAGTGAGACTCTGCCTCAAAAAAAAAAAAGGAAAGGAACTGCCTGCCAAGCCCTGGATTCAGTCATATACATTTTGCTATATATTTTTATCATATATTTATTTATAAGGCAGAATAATTATCCATTGTGTCCTATCTTTTGGGGTTATGTTTCAAAGGAAATTACAGACATCTGCACATTCCCCTTCCATACTCAGCATTGTATATTAACTAGAGTTCAGGTTTTGAAAATAATTTGGCTTCTTTTGAGCTAAGATCTACATACAATGACATGCACAAATCTTAAGTGTATACTCACCGAGTTCTGCAAAGTGTGTATACCCATGTGACTCAAAATCCTAAATATCAACTTTGAATATATGTTATTCATATTTAATAAATATGGTTTCATTTACAAGTGACTCAAGGTTATTCTTAAAATAGTGCAGTGATATATCCTATTTATACACAGTGCAGGATTTTTGTGTTGACTGTGCTATTTGGAGGTGCCTGTTTCTTATCTGTCTCTGCTGAACTCTGGAAGTCTGAGTTTGTGATGTTTGAAATTTATAACACACTGCTCCTTCTCTCTAAAGAGATTGAATGTTCTTGAAGTTGCTTTTCCAGGTAGAGAGATAAGTGTGTACAGGTCCATCCACACCTCCCACCTCCCTACTGTGGCTCATAGGGCACCTCTGTGAGATGGCCACTCATGGCTATGGAACAACAAATGAATTGGCCTCTGGCAGAATTAGATGTCATTCTGACTGCAGCAGCAGTATGTTCTACTGAACACAGCAGCTTTACTGGTTTCAAAGCATGAGGATCTAGCTGATTTCTGGTTCCGCATAAGATTGATTTAGAAACCAGAAAGTGAAGAGTATTATATACTACTTCCATAGTTCATCTAAATCACATATTTGCACCTGGATAAATGTAGAGGGCCCAAGGCTTCTTCCTCATATTTGCAATTCAGTGATGCTGAACTTCGGATATGCCTATGAGTTACCTCTGGGTCTTCTGTTGTGTTCTAGTTGTTAGCCGAGGAGAAAAACATCTCTTCCAAGTATGCGGATGAGAGGGACAGAGCTGAGGCAGAAGCCAGGGAAAAGGAAACCAAGGCCTTATCCCTGGCTCGAGCCCTCGAAGAGGCCTTGGAAGCGAAGGAGGAACTCGAGAGGACCAATAAGATGCTCAAGGCCGAAATGGAAGATCTGGTCAGCTCCAAGGATGATGTAGGCAAGAATGTAAGTGGCTCTACTGCCTTTGCCATCCCCGTTTCAGCAACCTCTCCGCGTCTCCCCTGCTTGCCGGTCTGTGTTCAGAGACTGTTGTGGGAAGTGATGATGAGAAATGGAAGGCAGCTCCTAGGCAGGTGCAAAGGGTGGGTCTGAGCTCTCAGGGCCGCCTCCACTCTGGACACACATCGGTGGGGGACCAAAGCCATCTCCCAGGCCTAAAGAGCTGCCTGTGCCTGTGGGTTTCCTGAACATCTCTATGACACCAATCCTCAGGGTCTGCTCACCCTTTCTCCCAGGTCCACGAGCTGGAAAAGTCCAAACGGGCCCTGGAGACCCAGATGGAGGAGATGAAGACGCAGCTGGAGGAGCTGGAGGACGAGCTGCAGGCCACCGAGGATGCCAAGCTGCGGCTGGAGGTCAACATGCAGGCCCTCAAGGGTCAGTTCGAGAGAGATCTCCAGGCCCGGGATGAGCAGAATGAGGAAAAGAGGCGGCAGCTCCAGAGGCAGGTGAGCCCTGCAGGGGAAGGACAGGAGGAGGGTTGGTAGCCCACTTCCTTCCTGCTACCACCGTTCTCGGGCCATGTGGAGACTGTTTTCTCCTCTATACCTGGGGCTGAGAAGCCTACCACACAGGGCGTTGTGCTGGGGAGGAAATCGGCCAAGTGCTGAGGAGCAGGGTAAGGGATTTCCCAGGGCAGCCCGGCAGTACACACCTCTCTTCCTCCTCGCTCAGCTCCACGAGTATGAGACAGAACTGGAAGATGAGCGGAAGCAGCGTGCCCTGGCAGCTGCAGCCAAGAAGAAGCTGGAAGGAGACCTGAAAGATTTGGAGCTTCAGGCTGACTCAGCCATCAAGGGGAGAGAGGAGGCCATTAAGCAGCTTCGAAAACTGCAGGTGGGTGACACCCTGAGCTTGGCATAGCTCCCTCTAAGGCCAGGTAAATTGGCACAGCAGGGTCCAGGAAGCAGGCCCACCTCTGTATGTTGGTGTCAGCTGAGCTGGGGTTTCCCCCCACTACCATTTAAGTTTTGATGGCTGTTTCCTGACCTGGATGGGGCCCTGACTGCCCTCAGATCATAATTGGGCTCAGATTCTCAGGCAGGTCTGCTGAAACCATCTGCAAGGGTGGCCCCAGTCAGTCACTGCTCCACCTGAGGTTGGGGGCAGTGCCCATGCCAGGGGGATCGCTCTGTGGTCAACTGTAAAACCCCCCAGGGCTCAACCTGCAAAGACAAGCTAGGCAGGAGGACTTGGGTGAGTGAGGGCATCTTAGCTCATCCTTCCGGTTGACTCACGCAGGCTCAGATGAAGGACTTCCAGAGGGAGCTGGATGACGCCCGTGCCTCCAGAGATGAGATCTTTGCCACAGCCAAGGAGAACGAGAAGAAGGCCAAAAGCTTAGAAGCAGACCTCATGCAGCTACAAGAGGTAAAGCCTTCCTCCCGCGAGGAGCACCTTAGGTGGGACCAGCGTGTTGGCAGCACTTGGGAGCCTAGATCTGCGCATCCACAGATGGGCGATCCCATAGCGAGAGCATAGACAGACACATGCCTTTCTCCTCCCATGTGTTCTTGGGGCCTCCGCTGAGCTCGGAGGAGGAACGTGCATGTTCAAGAATGGCTGTAGAGGGCCATGTCTGTAGCTCAGTGGGTAGGGCGCTGGCCACATACAACGAGGCTGATGGGTCCAACCTGGCCCGGGCCAGCTAAAACAACGACAACTGCAACAACAAAAATAAATAGCTGGGCATTGTGGCGGGCGCCTGTAGTCCCAGCTACTTGGGAGGCTAAGGGAAGAGAATTGCTTAAGCCCAGGAGTTTGAGGTTGCCGTGAGCTACGGCACTCTACCCAGGGCGACAGCTTGAGACTGTCTCAAGAAAAAAAAAAAAAAAAAAGAATGGCCTTAGAGATGTGTGGCCTGGTGACAAGGGCAGGGTGGACTCTTGCTGGGGCTTGGCCGTTCCCTGGCAGATCATTCCCTGGTCCTGCCCCCCAGGACCTGGCGGCAGCGGAGAGGGCACGAAAACAGGCGGACCTGGAGAAGGAGGAGCTGGCTGAGGAGCTGGCCAGCAGCCTGTCAGGAAGGTAGGGGAGGTTGGGGGAGTGCTCCCTCAGCTTTGAGGCTCACGATGGCATAGCCCTCACCTCAGCTCATGCCAACAGAGGTGAAGCTCCCTTCTTCAGGGTCTTCTCATCCCTCTTTGGGTTGCCACTTCCATTTATTCTGAATGGAGGTCGAGGGTGGGAAGCATCAGAGAGGAAGAGGACTGGTCCAGATCCCAGTCCTGGGTCCCCACTTCTGGGCTGTGACTCAGTTTCCCTGCTAGAGAACAGGGCATCACTCCTCTAAGGAGAGAGGGCATTTTCTAAGCTGGGGGAGGATGGAGACCTCCACCATGGCAATGCTTCCCCCAGGAACACACTTCAGGATGAGAAGCGGCGCCTGGAGGCCCGGATCGCCCAGCTGGAGGAGGAGCTGGAGGAGGAACAGGGCAACATGGAGGTCATGAATGACCGTGTCCGCAAAGCCACGCAGCAGGTGAGAGCGGGGAGCCTCATGACACAGCAACTTCACCCCACCTCTCTGCTGTAGCAGGGTCTGGTTCCAAAGTCAGGTGCTGGTTCAGTGACCTGTGTTGCAGCTTCCTGCATGCAGAGGGAGAGGGGTGGGATCTTGACAGTAGGGACCCAGGGCACCCCAGCAGCACCCGACCTGCTGTCTTCAGTGAGCATCTCATTTGTCATCCAGGACCTACCTGGGATGCTCCTGGAGCATCCCAAGGGATGATGCCTTGTCCCCAGCCTAAAGCCCTGACCTTTAACAGTGAGCCCTCAGTGAGTGACTGTGGTAGACTTCACTGGGGACCACTGTGTGATCTGAAGCTCCTCATGGATGGGGTCCAGGCATGTGGACAGATTACTCTAGGACAGGGAGGACAGCATGGGACTGGCCCCTCACATGGCCTGGATGGCTCTTAGCTGAGTCTCAGAGGATGAAGATGTAGGAGGAGGGACTCTTGGAGAAGCAGGCTGAGGCTGGAGGCAGCCACAGAGGCTCGTGGCCTCAGTGCACTGCCCAGGGCTTTCACCTTCTCCCCAGGCTGAGCAGCTCAACAATGAGCTGGCCACAGAGCGCAGCGCAGCCCAGAAGAACGAGAGCGCCCGGCAGCAGCTTGAGAGGCAGAACAAAGAGCTCCGGAGCAAGCTCCAGGAGATGGAGGGGGCAGTCAAGTCCAAGTTCAAGTCCACCATTGCAGCGCTGGAGGCAAAGATTGCACAGCTGGAGGAGCAGGTCGACCAGGAGGCCAGGTATGCAGGCTCAGAGTTCGGGCCCAGCTTGCTTGTTGGTGACCAGTTGGGGGGGACTTTCGGGAAGTCAGAGGATCTCTCTGAGAATCGGTTGTAGCTTGTGGGAAAAACAGGCTGAGTGCTCCCCACACTATAGGTGTGACTACACCAGAGAGGTGTGCTGGTGCCTAGCCTAGAGCAAGCACTTAAAATATGAGCTCTTGGTCGTGTCACAATGTCCTCATGACATCAGCCAGCCTTCCCAGGAGCACACATGGTTGTCCCCAACCTCGGTTTGCAGGGTCATTGTAAGTCCAACCATCACGCCATTTGGCACACACAGGAAGGCTTCTCCTCTTAATTACCTTGGCATAAGGTCCAGCACATCTGTGACCATCAGATTCTAAGAATTCTGACTCATTTTTTATAGTAGTGTTTTTTTTTTTTTTTTTTTTTAATAATTCACATGTCTTGCAAGTCACCCATTTAAAGGGTACAGTTCAGGCCAGGGGCTGTGGCTCGTGCCTGTAATCCTAGCACTCTGGGAGGCTGAGGCGGGCAGATTGCTTGAGCTCATGATTTCAAGACCAGTCTGAGCAAAAAGCGAGACCCTGTCTCTACTAAAAATAAAAAGACTGAGGCAAGAGGATTGCTTGAGCCCAGGAGTTGGAGGTTGCTGTTAGCTATAATGCCATGGCACTCTACCCAGGGCATCAGCTTGAGACTCTCTCAAAAATAAAAATAAAAATAAAGGGTACAGTTTAAATACCTTTATATAGTCACAAATGTGTAAAATGATCACTGCCATCACCTTGGGGACATTTTGATCCCTTCAAAGAGAAACCCCAAACCATATAGTGAACCTCCAATTTTCCATACCCATCCCTCAGCCCCTAGCAGCCACAATCCATTTTCTGTCACTATGGGTTTGCCTATTCTGGACATTTGATACAAGTGGAATTTTACAACATGTGGCCTGTTATCTGTCCTCTTTCACTTACCACATGTTCAAGGTCCATCCATGCTGCACCATCACTGGCACCTTGTTCCTCTTTGTGGCCGAACCCTGTCCCACTATCTGACTATCCTTGGGATTCGTCACTGACAGCAAGATACCGTGTCCAGCTGACACTCCACTGCAAGGGGTGCCATCCCCATCTCAAACCACCTCTGTTTTCCCCACCGTGCAGAGAGAAACAGGCAGTGGCCAAGTCACTGAAGCAGAAGGACAAGAAGCTGAAGGAGGCCCTGCTGCAGGTGGAGGATGAGCGAAAGATGGCCGAGCAGTACAAGGAGCAGGTAGGCTGCCCGGCCTTTCCTGGCCCCTCCTGAACCCTGGGCCCCCCACGCAGCCTCACCTGACCCCCTGCCCTCCCCGTGACAGGCAGAGAAAGGAAACACCAGGGTCAAGCAGCTCAAGAGGCAGCTGGAGGAGGCAGAGGAGGAGTCCCAGCGCATCAATGCCAACCGCCGGAAGCTGCAGCGCGAGCTGGATGAGGCCACGGAGAGCAATGAGGCCATGGGCCGTGAGGTGAACGCGCTCAAGAGCAAGCTCAGGTGAGGTGCCTGTGGCTCAGGAGGCCCTGACTCTCATTTGGGGAGGGGAGGCCTGGGGTGGGGCTCCAGTCAACCCGTGTCCACTGCTCACAGTGAGTCATCAAGTCACAGCAGATGGCTCCCTGTCCCCAAAGCCCTCTCTTCCTTCATGGCTGAGCTACGGTGGAGTAGGCACCAGAGCTGGCCCAGATCAGACCAGGGTCCTGCGTTGAGGAGCTTTCCTTCTGGTTTCTTGAACATCATCTCCCATCCTGTCCCCACATGGATGAGGAGGAGGAGGCACTCTGGAAATCATTTCTTCATTGCATTGACAGCTGCAAAACCCCTCCTTTCCTGAACATTCTCTGCTTCTCCTTCCTGGGCTGGGTCACTCTTTGCTGCAGGGCCATCCTATGTCCTGTGGGGTGCTTAGCCAGCACCTTTGGCCTCTACCCACACATGCAAAGCCTCTGTCGACACTGTAATGCAACCACCAAAACTGTTTGCAGATGCTCCAGAAATCCCCTGGGGGTGCAAGCTGAGAGCCCATGCCCTCTCTGGAGGGGGTGCTGTTCCCTCCTACATTTCTGGTACTCTGAGGTATCTCCTGGCTCCCCAGTCCTGCTTCCTCTACCATGTCCACCTGCCCCAGCGTGCTTTCCAAAGATCTGATCTCCAGGCTTCCCATCTCTCCATTGTTCTTCTCTATGATCTCCACAACTAGGTGGGCAATCCAGCCTCTCGGTTCCTTGACCTTCTTGGTCATCTCATCACCCCCCACGGGCATGACCAGTGCCCCTAGTCAGGCATCTCATTATGTGTCCCACAAGGTCTCCACGCCATTGGTGCAGGCCTCCTTTCCCACCTCCAAGGCCAGGGCCGGCCATAGGGTCACCCCTTTCCCATCCTCAACTTCTGGTACCCCCTCCTGCTCTAGAGAGCCATAGTCCTACTGTGCCTCCCAAGAACCGTGAACTTGGAGAGGGGCTCCCGATGTTCCCTGGACCCCTCTCCCCTGCGCTCCTCCCTCAGATACTGGCTTTTCACCATCCCCCTTACACTTAGCATCACTCTTCTGCCATCCTCACTTTCAGTGGATGACCTTACTTCCTATTTGATGGAAAAGCAGGAGCAATCACAAAACCATGTGCACGGCCCCGCTCCCCAGCCGCCTACACCTGTGCTCGGTCTTCCACTTGTCCCCATTTCTGCGAACTGTCCAGCACAGAGGCCAACGCCTCCACCAGACCCACCGCTCCTCTGGTGGACTCACACACATCATTCCAGAAACCGTGCCCTTCCTCTGCCATGTTTTCTCTTTTGTTTCATCAGCTGGGAAAACTTCTTAGCTCCATTTCCCTGCTGCTCTTTACCACAAAACTCCATGAGAAAAGGGCTAGAGGCCCCCCTCCCATTGCTCCCCAAGGCCATGGCCACAGGGACATCTGTGGCCATTGCCCACTGACTTGGCAATGGCATGCAGTGTGACCCATCACTCCTCCCGCTCCACATGCTTTCACCTCTCGGCTTTCCAGATACCTCCTCACCTGGATTCCTCCCTCCTTTTTGGCTGCTATCCATCTCCTTTGCCAGTTCCTCTGGTTCCTCATCTGGAAACCTGCTTGCCAGGGGACTGCCCCAGGTTGCCCTCTTGGTTCTTTCTTCATCTCCTCCCTCCCCAGGAGATCTCAACCAGTCTCATGGCTTCAGAATTCTACCTACAGCTAATGACTACTCAGTTCAGATCTCCAGCCTAAACTTCTGCCTAGAACCCCAGACCCATCTGACGTTCCCACCTGGATATCTGATGGGAGCTGCAACCCAAACCATGATTGAACTTTTTTACTCCCAAACTGTCTCTTCTTCACAGTCCTCCAAACTCAGCAGCTCAGATAACAAACCTCATGTTCATTCTTTAGGTTTCTCCCTCCCTTGTGCCCCACATCCAACTTGTGGGCAAACCTGGTATACATTCCATAAAGAAGACTGTCCATCCAGAAGCCAACCACTTTGGGCCGCGTTGGCCAAGCCACTCTCATGCCTCATCTGGAGAATCACCAGCACCTACTCCTTGTAGGCAGGCCCCCCTTGTAGTCTATTTCAACCCAGCAGCCAGAGGGATCCATTTAAATGATGTTGGGTCCCTTCTTTCCTTTGCTCAGAAGCCTCATGCAGAACCAAAGCAATGCCCTTTCCAGTGGTTGGTCCCAAGGGCCTTACTTGATCTCTGTCCACTGCCCGCTCAGGTAACCTTCCCACTCTTCACACACTGCCTCAGGGTCTTTGCATTACCTGTTCCCTCTCCATAGAATGTCTTTCTCCTGTTCTCTGCATACTGGCTCCCTCCCTTCAGGTCCATACTTAGAAGTCACCTTATCTAAAATTTCCCACCTTGCTCCCTCTAATTCCCTTTTCCCTTCTCTACACATCACCGTGTTACCTGCTACTGGGTCTACTTACTCATCCAGTAAGTCATTTATAGTCTGTCTGTCTCGGCCTGCAAGCCCCAGGAGCAGAGGCTTGGGTCTGTTGATTCATTCTGTGACTAGGACAGTGCTGGGCACAGAAGGAATCTGCAGTCGTAGAATTGTAGTTGATGTTGTCCCAGCTTCAGTCACTCTCACACCATCCTAGTCATGGGTTGGAGCCCTTCACCACCTGCACAACTGTTTTTTTTTTTTTTTTTTTGCAGTTTTTGGCTGGGGCCGGGCCTGAACCCGGGGCCGACGCCCTATTCCTTGAGCCACAGGAACCGCACACACATGCACAACTGTTGATTTTTTTTCTTTGAAATTAACTGTTTTACTCCTATATACATTTAATTGCAAATGAAACTTACCACCCCTATATTTTAAAACCAGCATCACCTATATTGTTACCTCACATCAAAAGGAAATATAGCAAAAATAAAACAACTGTAAGTTCTAGCTACTGTGGCCTTAAACTGATTACCGTGACCTGAAAGGCTGCTTCTCAGTTAAGAAGGGAGAGACAAGGAACATTAGCACAAATAGATTCCCTTGGACACAATCAGACTTATTTAAAAAGAGCTGGAAAGGAAATGATGTTCTCACTGTATAGGTCAGTTAGCTGACAGTGTGCCCCGTGGCCTTCTGAAGTCACTTGGTGAATTGCCTCCAGACTTTGGGAACTACTGGATGAGACGCGGAAGAACACACCTCTCTGAGAAAGACAGAACAGCAGCTGGTTCAGGGTGCCAAGGCTTCAAGGAGGAGCCCCCATCCCTGTAAGATGAGGCCAGACGTGAGATGGAAACAGAACTGACTTCTTAAGCGACAGTGGGGGCCTGGGAGCAGCTCCCAGAGTTGAGGGGTCAGCAGAGGACAGCTATTCTCACACAAAGAACCCCACAGAATGTGCTCTGCTGGCCACTGCCTGCCCCCCAGCCCCTCCTGAGGGACGAGACCAAGTGGAGGAGACACAGGCACCCTGGATTTCTACCCCATTGCTATCGCTACTTCTTTTTCTTGGGTCTAGTGATCCTTTTAGCACATAGGAAACATCCCCTACATCTGATCCTTCTTGGGAAGTTCAGGCTAGTATGGAACAAACCCATTTTTTGCCAGTCCCCAAATGAACACATACACAAAACGGGTGGAAGACCTGCCCTACCTCCCCTGTCTTTGAGTCTTCTGAGCACATAAAAACATAAAATCAGGCACTCGAGTATTGAGAGAGGTTTGCAAACTTAGTCGGCTCCTCAGCCAATAAGGAATTGCAAAGCAAGATTCACATGGTTCTCATCTGGCCCAATGAATCTCAACAGAAGCCCTCCCTAAAACCTGGCCCAGGTACCTACCACTTGCTTTATTGCCAGTTGCCTCTGAGCTGCAAAAGGGACCTGCCTTGACTTTCTTGATAGAGGCACAAAAGCTAATGAAGACCATGTGAAGAGAAAGAAGGGAGCTGCAGCTTGCAGGCTCTGTTCCACACTCATCTTTTGGACTATTTTGCTCAAACAGCTTTACCTTCCCTAATGGTTATGCAATGATGGGATTTATAGGAGGCTCTTAAAAGAAGCTCTGAAAGACATAAGTTTTCTTTTTAATTTAAAACACTGCTTGTCCTTGTGTGTGCCAGCCAGGCCAAGAGCTCTTGCCTTCATGTAGATGCTTCACTCGCTGCAAGGTTGGCTTAAAAGTGCCTTTAATTATTAAACTGAAGCAAATGCCTTTAATGATTAAAAAAATGCTTAATCAGGTTCTTTCCCGTATGCCAATGGTAACCACCAGGGACTCTCTCTCTCTCTGTTTCAGAGGGCCCCCCCCACAGGAAACTTCGCAATGACTCACCAGGTACCATGACTTCAGCCTCACGGCTCCTATGTGTTATGCTCAGCTTCCATTTCTTTTCTGCCCAGCACCCCTCTACCCCCATTTTCTAAGCCTTTGAAAATTTCCATGAGGTTCCTACAACACCTGAAGGTGTGAATCTCTTAGTTCAAAACTGTCTTTAATCAAAAAACCAAGATCAGGGTGACGAGTAAACCTCATCTCTTGACCCATTCTCTTTCCCTCCTCTGGGGAAGCACATTGGACAATGGGCGCCCAACACCATGCCTTTGGCACTGCGTTCTGATGAGATGTTAAGAGGTTGTGTGTGTGTGTTTGTTGCTTGGATTTTTCTTACCTTGGTGCGTAGGGCCACTCTTACACTGTTAGGATGCTTGGCAGTGCTGTGGTCCTTCTGTCCAGTTAAGACACCCCACTGAGTGAATGTGATACTTCCACAATCTGGGTACATTCCCGGAGAAAGGAATTGGCTGGCCTGGGTCACAAACCCAAAATAACAAACCACAGGTTTGTAGTAACTTGTCCTCCTATGATCAAGCTTTCACAAACTTGCCTACAAACGAAATGAGCTCACACAGCGATGTCTTACAAATGCACGTGGCTTGATTGAGGTCCAGCTGCTAAATGCATCCTCAGCACGGGAGGGTAGACACTGCAAAGCCAAGCATGGTCCTGGAAGAGCCTTTTCCAGAGGCCCACAGGCACCTCTGTGTTCAAGGACTGGAGAATGGACACCCAAGACTTGAGGAAGCACACAGGACCCTTCCCAAAAGAAAGTAAAGAGGCCTCTGCTTCTCCAGGATTTTAACAACTTTTTGTAGGTGACGTTAGGCAGCAGAGGCCTGGTTCCTCTCACTCCTGTGGAGAGGCCAGACAAAACCCTAGCTTGTGTTCATCTTTGCTTTTGAAGAAAATCTCAGCTTTGCTGTCGCTACCCAAATACTTAAAGCTGGGTGAGGTTTGGGCAAGAGCTTTTGTGGGGGGAGCAGATAAGTCTCTAGGACACTTTGAGCAATATTCCTGCCAGTTCTTTAGGATCATAGGATGAGCTGAATTCTGGAGTTGGAGGGTAGGACCCACCAGTCAGTGGGAAACCAAGTCCTTCCAAAGCAGCAGCGCCCCACACTGTCACACCAATTCCTGGAGCACCAGCAGTGCCTTGGATAAGTTTTCTAAGTCCAAGAATAAAATCCAAATCTTTCAGGATCAGACGCTTTGAGAAAATCTTTAGAGGCCCTTATTTTCTGTAACAGATATATTTAGTCTCAACCTTTGTCTAGGATTCAAAACCAGTTCCTTTGGAGAAAAGAACTTGAGTCAGAAAAGACTGCCTTGCAGGATGGCAGCCATACAGGGGCCTGACAGTGACCCAGGGCACAATTTACTTCTTAGGTCAAGGCAACAAAGTGATCCCTTAAGCTTTTCTAGTTAGCAAAGACACTCTTCCAAGAGGCAAACAGAGAGTGCCAGGAGCCCTGGGTACCGTTTCCCAGCCCTAGGATGGCCGGGAAGGTTTCCAACATAGAGGTGAAGAGGGAGGAAAAGCACCACATGTGGACACATAGGCGATCATGCCAACTACTCTTTTCACCTTGAACTTTCTGACCCTTCTCTCTGACCTGGTCTTAGAAAACGGTGCTAAAGAAAGAATTTAAAGAATACTTCTGGAGAGACAGGATTAGAGAGTAATGGGCCTGGAAACCTAGAAGTTTCCCTAGGCGTATGCAGTTGGGAGTAGCTACAACTTTAAGTATTTATTCCTGATCGCTGTGCCTCAGGAAGCCCCATCTTCTATACCCAGGTGGGTTTTCCCAGCCCGGGTTTCTCCCACCCTCTGACCCAAAGGCTCATTTGGAGCTCTCCTTCTCAGCGATCATGAATCTCTCGGCCTTGCTTATGCATCTAGTCTTACCTGTCTAAGATCTTCCTTTTGATTCAAGAATCAGTAACTAGGTTGGGCTCACCGTCGTGGCTTCTCCATCTAGCCTTTGTGTATGGAACAGGTTGCTTTTGTTACAGAAGTTGGCTTTCTTCTTAGACACCCCCAAATGATTTGAGACTGCCCTCTGATCCAGGTCAAACAGGGCTAGCTGGCTGGAGCCCAACATGATTGATTATTTGCTGTGAGGGCTGAAAATAGTTAAACATTTCTTCCAAACAGCAAAAGTCAGCTGCAGGTGGATCTGACTTTTTTTCCCTTCTACATAATCCTCTCGCCCTCCCAAATTCTCACTCCATTTGACCAGTCCTTCCTGTGAAATCAGGGTAGGTCTGGGTGATATAACTCAGAGGGGACACTGGGAAGGACCAGAGAAGCTAGGCAATGGGGACAGCAGGGACATAAAGAGGGTGTCCTACTGGCTGGACCTAAAATGCACTTTGGATTCACATGTATAATTTCCTTTCCTAACAAATATTCATGGAGCACCTATTTTTATGCCTTGCATGGTGCATAGCACAGTGAGGAAAAATCAAATGCAATCCCTGCCATGGGGAAACTCAGTCCAGGATGCTCCAAACCAGCAGGGGGTGCTGTCTTGCCCCGACATCTTTCACTCTTATCCTGGTTCATGCTCACCTTCTTTCAATTAAAAATGTAAAAATCCTCCACTTATTTTTTTTATGAATTGAGGGTAAGGAAATGGAGAAGGAGAACACAGTATGTTCTTTTTCCTTCATCTCTGCTCTACTGGGTGTGAATAAAAACATGCAAACACAGAACCCTCCCACTTGCCTTTTTTATCCCCTTCCAATTTGAAATCAAAGACTGCAGCAGACCAGAATCCAGCTGGTCATCAAATGACCAACCCAGACAGGGTGAAAAGCAGATAGGCTTGCTTTGAAAAACCTTTCCCCCTATTTCAGCTGATTAATTGTAACTAATCAAAGAGGGACTGTACCTAACAAATGCAATCAGTGTGATCTAATTCTTTGTACCCTCAATGAATCCCAAACAATTAAAACAATAAAAAAAAAAAAGTAACCAACCATACCTTATGACTAGCCAAGATCTGTTGACTTCAACCTGAATATTGGCATCTCATTTGTTTTCAGTATGTTTGTGTTTTGTTTTCTGCCCCTTAAAAAAGAATCTATTCCAACCTCGAGGGAGATTTCTTTACTAAAGAAAAACATGTGTTTTCTTATTAAAACCCACAGGCGAGGAAACGAGACCTCTTTTGTTCCTTCTAGAAGGTCTGGAGGACGTAGAGTTATTGAAAATGCGGATGGTCCTGAGGAGGAAATGGACACACGAGATGCAGACTTCAACGGAACCAAAGCCAGTGAATAAACAACTTGCTAGAGTTTTACACAACAGCAGGAAAAAACCCAAACAAAACCCAGCAGACTTTACATAGCATTGTCAAAATCCATTTTCAAATTCCAAATCTCACACCCTTCACACAATGAATATAAAAGCCACCACCCTGTATTCCGGGCCAAAATTTAAGTTTTTATGATGTACTAGATGAGAAAAACCAAAAAGGAACCACAAACACACCTGCCCACTCTACCAATGGATTGTGCAGAGATGTTGAGTTCTTAGAAGAAAATACATCCATGGTAAACAGTCACTGGCAACTTTGTTTACATGAAATGGGGAGAAAGTCACCAAAATGGGTGCCACTGCCCCACACTCCCAACCGGTCCCCTAACCTGTATTCCCTTCTGACTTCTGGAGTAAGGCCCTGGTTTGAGAATTCTTTTCCCCTCTCCTGGTTTCTACACCTCAGACACACACAGTTCACCCAGACCAAGTGCCTTCTGCAGTCACATGAATGAAAAAAGAGACACTGTTCCAACGGATAAGAACAGGAACATTACACTGTTCTATATGCACCCCGATTGTACTTAAGGACACCTGCACTAATAAAAGGTTATAAATCACTAAAATGCAGTTGAATTTTCTGTTCTGCTGTTTTCTATACAGCAAAAGAAGACAAGAGTTGGGTTCTTGTTTAATCCTCTGAAGTCAAGGTTTTGGATTTTTTTGTTGACAGAGACTCACTATGTCCCTCTGGGCTAGAGTGCAATGGCATCCTCATAGCTCACTGCAACCTCAAACACCTTGGCTCAAGTGATTCTCCTGCCTCAGACTCCTTAGTAGCTGGGACTACAGGCAGATGCCACTATGCCTGGCTACTTTTCCTATTTTTTTTAATAGAGAGGGGGTTCTTGTTTTTGCTCAGGCTGGTCTCAAACACTTGGCCACAGCGATCCTCCTGCCTTGGCTTCTCAAGAGTGCTGGGATTATAAGCGTGAGCCATTGCACCCAGCCAGAGTTTGTTCTTTTTTTTTTTTTTTCTGAGACAGAGTCTCACTATGTCACCCTTGGTAGAGTGCTGTGCCGTCATGGCTCACAGCAACTTCACACTCTTGGGCTTATGCGATTCTCTTGCCTCAGTCTCCCAAGTAGCCTGGACTACAGGGGCCCACCACAATGCCCATTTTTTTTTTTTTGAGACAGTGTCTTAAACTTTGTCACCCTCAGTAGAGCGCTATGGCATCACCACTCACAGCAACCTCCAACTCTTTTGGGCTTAAGCAATTCTCTTGCCTCAGCCATCTGAGCAGCTGGGACTACAGGCGCCTACTACAACGCTTGGCTATTTTTTGTTGCAATTCTCCTTGCTGTTTTAGCTAGCCAGGGCTGGGTTCGAACCCACCACCCTCAGTATATGGAGCTAGTGCCCTACACAATGAGCCACAGGCACCGTCTGCCACCTGGCTATTTTTTTGTTGTAGTTGTCATTGTTTTTAGCTGGCCCAGACTGGGTTCGAACCCACCAGCTTCTGTGTATGTGGCCAGCACCCTAGTCACTGGGCTATTGGCACTGCCAGCCAGGGTTATTTCATAAATGGGAAGTGAAGTGAATTGCTTGAGATCAGCCAGCAGAAGGAAGAGCAGAGATGCAAAGTGAGATTATCTGAGGGGCTTCTCCAGCCAGGTCGGGAGTAAGTTGACATGTGGTCGGTAGACCACTGTCCTCTGCCCTTGAACTTTATCAACCAAAACTTATATTATTCATAGGCTATACACAAAACATTTCTTTGATTTTAAGTTAAAACATAAGACTTTGCCCAATATGGGTCCAAAAATGCTTCTATAAAGGCTGGATAATGAATATTTTAGCTTTTGCAGGATACATGTCTGTCAAATACAGGATTCATTTTTTAAAATCATTTTAAAAACCTAAAAAGCATTCTTAGCATGGGGGCCATACAACTAGACAGTGTGCCTGTCTTCCTTCACCTTGAGTATGTTAGACAGACATGCCTTGCAAAGGTTCCGGTCCACACACTATTCCATGTATCACCAACTCAGTGGAATAAAACGGGAAACAGGAAAACTACAAAGACTCCACCATACAACCAAATGCTAATACACCGTGAATGATGCAAAAACATATCCCAAATACCTTTCTAAAAAAATCGACCTGAACAAAATGTTTAAAAGGCATATTTTTTCATTATTTAATTAAAAAATGAAAGATGGAAGTTTCTCACCACCATATGAGCATGAGGAAGTAGAAACATATGAAGTAGCCACTGACCACCGCCACAAAAATGTTAAACATTTGTTTCTCTTGATTTTATTCTTCTTTTAAAAAAATATAAGTACATCTTTTACCAAGACAGGTTAGAATGTTTCTAGGGCACAGAACCCACCACTGCAGTTTACTTCTCTAATGACTTTCAGTAGCATTTGAAAAGTTGTTTTCAACTACAGGAAATT
>CAUYRH010108773.1:0-11973 GCA_963574655.1 Perodicticus potto
AAATAATATTCTAAATTAGAATAGAAAAAGTTAAAATCTCTTTTTTCATACTTAATGGACAACTTTAAAGATTACCACTACTTGGAGCTGGAACATATTCTTCTTAGCAAAGTATCTCAAAAATGGAAGAAAAAGTATCCAATGTACTCAGCCCTACTATGAAGCTAATCTATAGCTTTCATATGAAGGCTAAAACCCAGTTATAGCACAAGAAATGAAGAAAGGGGCAAGGGAGGGGAGGAGAGGGGGGAGGATGGGTGGAGGGAGGGTGATTGGTAGGATCACACTTACGGTGAATCTTACAAGGGTACAAGTGAAAATTACTAAATGTAGAATATAAATGTCTTCATATAGTGATTCAATGGCCATGAAGGCTATGTTAAATAGTTCAATGAAAATATTTCAGATTGTAATAAAGTCAGCACATTGTGCCCCATGATTGCACCAATGTACACAATTATGATTTAATGAAAAAAAAAAAAAGATTCCCACTACTTTAAGACAATGAGTTTTCACCTTAAGTTTTTTTAAGTGACTGCACTTTTCCTTAAAATGCCTGCTTCTATTTTGTTTTAAACTTAGAGATAATTATGGCAACAGTGTTGCGGAATGTGTATAGAAGTATTAATGTACAGGAAAAGTGTAGATTTCCTTTTCTGCCTTATAAAACAAAAAATAATAGTCATGCTGTTGACACTGAACTCTTTGGTGGTAAAAATATCAGGCACATTAGAAATTTTATTCTCCAGACTGGCAGGCGCCTCATGAAGGAATTCAAGAATAAGCAGAGAAATCTTACAGCTTGTAATATAGTTGATGGAAAAGCAGAGAGCAAAGTTATCGAGTGTGATATAAAGAATTCAGAACAAATAGCTACAAAAAAAGAAAAACTTTTCTGAGAAATGATGAATAACTTTACATAACTAGAAATTGGGATATAATGTTCATAGGTTAGCTTCCTGAAATTTATTACAAATTGTCTCTGCACTGTTAATAATATTAGCTATATAGTCTGGGAAATGATACAAACTGGAGCCAGGCCAGGCATAACCATAATGAATGCTCTTTATTTGTATGGAATTGTAATTATGCAAATTAAAACTTAGCTACAGTTACTCCTGTCCCAGTGCTGAATAGATTGTAAGCATAGCTGTTATGGAAATTTGGAATTAATGATCTTAGTGATGCATATTGCATCTGTATATCAGGAAAGGGTTTCAAGTAAAGAATGTGGAAATAAAATATGACTTTGGCGAATATGCACTTTTTTGAATTGGTAGTATGTCTTTGTGTAAAGCCTGAAATATCTTTGGTCCATAAAGGATTCTTCAGAATTTCTTTCTTAGCTTAAACATATATATATTTATAAATATGAAATTAATGTTTACATATTGAGGGAAATTCAGAATTTGTACAACAGGAAGGCAAGACACTTGTCATTTTCATTACCTTGAGATAGCTACCATTTAAATGTGCCTGTTTTTCCTTCCAATATCTTTCATATATCTGTGTACACTCAGTATTTCAGAAGTTTGTATAGCATAATGTTTGAAAGTATAACCAACTTGGCACATCTGTGCATTTCACTTGACAGATTTAATCAACTGTAGATAAAAAAATATTAAGGAAAAATCCCCAATAAAAAATAACAAAACACCAATAAAATAATACAAGTAAACAACTCAATACATTATAACAATTATTTAAGTTGTATCAGGGATTATAAACAATCTAGAGATGATTTAAAGTATATAAGAGGTACAAATAATCAACACATTGAATCCCATAATGGCTTAAATGTATTCATGATCTATGTACAGATGACTTTTAAAAAAATTTAAAAAAAAAGAAAGTGAGGTATTCAAGACACTAATAGTATTTACGAGGATGAACACAGGTTTTAGTGAGATAAAATGGATTTTGAAAGCCTAAAATAAAAAAAAAGAAGTTGATAAAAATAAAATATATAAGAGGATGTCGACAGGTGACATGCAAATACTATGCCATTTTATACAAGGGACCTTAGCATCCTCAGATTTTGGTGTCTGCAGGGTTCTGGTACCACACCCAATGGATCCTGAGGGACAACTTTACATACTCTGGAGCCAAAGTGCTTGGATTAAATTCTGGCTTCATCAGCTCCTATCTATACAATTTTATATGATACTCCAACTTCTTCTTTTGTAACAGACAATAATCTATTACTTATGGTTCTTATGGACATTAAATGACATAATCCCTCCTAAAGCATCCTAGAAAGAGTTTCTTCTCCTCTCCTCACCCAAATCTTATTGAAGAAGGCCTGGCTATGGCTCATTCAATGGATGAGAACTTGTAATAGCTTAGTGGCAGAACTTGCAACAGATCTGTCTTCCACAGTGCCAGGGAAACTTGCATAAGGAGGTATTTCATAGGGGGTTGTGCTATAAAACTGCCTATCAGGGAGAGACTGGTGCCAAAGGAAGCTGCTGGTTGCACTGTATTGCAGGAGTCAAGAGCTGGAGAAGCCAGAGAAACAGTTAAGAAAATGCTTCCCTTAAGCAGTAACACTCCAGCATCTTCTACTGACAGATGAAACAGATGGTAATGGAAAATTCTTATTTAAAGATCCTAGTTCCATTTTCACAGAGCAGGCAAAAAAGGTGATTTTGGAGCTGAAAGAAAATAATAGAAATAAAATGAAAATTGGCAAATCTTGTAAAATACTTAGACTGGTGCCTAGTATTTAGTAAGTGCTCAAGAACAATTAGCTCTAATTTCACATATGCAAACAGATGTGCAAAAATAAGATCCACTCTGCTGTACACCAAATTTGTATCCTGAATTTTAGCTTAAAATCGTATTATAAATGTTTTCATTAAAATTTCTTGAACATCTAATTTTCTTTCTATACAATTATCATATATCATATATAATATCATCATGTGGAAATACCATAATTTATTTATCTGTTACACATTGTGAGCATTATGAGTTGTTTCTAATTTTCGGTGTGGTAAATAAATATAGGAAAATATTGATGTCTTCAATGGATTTCAATTAATTTCCTTATAATTAATTTCCCAAGGTGAAGTTCAAATAAGTCTTAAAATTTTTGTATAGCTTGTCAAATTTCTTTGCAGAAGATAAACTTTCAATTAATACTTCCTTTTGAAATTTGTATCTGACACAATAAATTTAATATACACTTTTAAATTTGTCTATGTCACAAGAAAAATAGTTTTATGTTTGTCTTAGTTTGCAATGTGACTATAAATAAGATTTCACATTTGTCACTTTGTATCATTTGTCCATATTCTTATTGAATTATTAGACTTTTTCTTGCTATTTTAAAGACACTAGATTATTTACAAATCACTTATTACTTGCTTATTAGATTACTTACAAATTAATTTTGTATTTGAGGTTTATGTTCTTTAAAACGTACAATTAGAATTCAAAAATCTATTCTTCCATGGTTTTTACATCTCTTTTATGATAAGAAAATACTTATACTTCCATAAATTATTTACTTATAGTTTCTTCTGGTTTGTTAAAGATTTTGTTTGTTAGAGATTTAATTCTAATGCAGATGAAATTAACTCTGGTGATTATCTAACCCTTATACAGCATGTCCATAAAGTTTGTGTGCAACCATTTTAAATTGCATGCAAACTTTACGGACACTCTGTATATGTTTTCAAAATAGATGGATTAAAATAAAACAACTCAAGACATTAATGAAGAAAGTTAAAATCATATCAAGTCTCCCTTTTAACTGTAATGGTAGGAAACTAAAAATCAGTAACAGGAGGAATTTCAGAAAATTCAAAAATACCTAGAATCTAAACAACTTGCTCCTGAACTACCTAGAGGTCAAAAATTAACTTCAAAGAAAAATTAAATGTAGCTTGAGACATGCAAAAGATAAAAACAGTGGATGCAGCAAAAGTAGTTCTACAGCAAGTTCTAGGCAAGTTTATAGCAATAAGCACATACATCAAAAAAGAACAATCTCAAATAAACCACCCAATACTAAACTTCAAAGAACTACAAAAAAAAAAATAAAATAAAATAAACACATAGTTACTAGAAGTAAGGAAATAATAAAGATCAGATAAGAAACAAATGAAATAGAGGCCAGAAAAAAATAGAACAATTAATAAAATTGAGTTTTAGTTTTTGTAAATATAAACAAAATTTAAAAACCTTTAGATAGACAAAAAAAAAAAGACTCAAATAAATAACTTTAGAAATTAAGGAGAAGGCATTGCAACTAATACCACAGAAATGCAAAGGATAATAAGAGACTAATATGAACAATTATAGGCCCAAAGTTGGATAACCTGGAAGAAGAGGATAAAACCTAGAAATATGAAGCCTACCAACACTGAATCATGAAAACATGAAGTCTAAATAGACCAATAATTCAATGTCTGAAGATTGGGAATCCGTACTTTAAAACCTCTTGCCAAAGAAACTTAAGATATGATGGCTTCACTGTTGAATTCTACCAAAAACATGTGAAGAATTAATATCAATCCTTCTCAAACATTTTCAAAAAGTTGAGAGGAGGGAATGTTTCTAAATTCACGTTATGAGGCTAGCATTACTCTGATATCGAAGTAAGGCAAGGATACTACAAGAAATGAAAATTACAGACCAATATCCCTGGTGAATATAGAAGCAAAGACCCTCAAAAAAATACCAGCACACTGAATTCAATGGCATATTAAGAGGATCATTCACCAAGATCAAGTGGAATGGATCCTTGGGATGGAGAGCTCAACATAGACAAATCAATAAATGTAACCAGACATTAATAGAATAAAGAACAGGAATTATATAGATGCAGAAAAATAATTTGACAACATTTAACATCCTTTCATAATAGAAGCTCTTAAGAGGTATAGAAGAAATTTCCTTCAACATAATAAAGGCCATATATGACAAGCCCCAAACTAATATCAATGGTGAAAAATTGAAAGCCTTCCTTGTAAGACCAGGACAAGGATGCTCACTCACCCTTGCCAATTCTATTCAACATACTAACTGTAAGTCCTAGCTAGAGCAATCAGGCAAGAGATAAAGATAAAAGGCATCAGAATTGGGAAAGAAAAATTTAAATTGTCTCTATTTGCAGATGACATCATCATATATATAGAAAAACGTAAAGGCTTACATAACCACCTTAGAATTAATAAACCCAGTAGGCTTTCAGAATATCAAACCTATATACAAGAAATCAGTAAAGTTTCTATACCCTAACAATGACTTATACAAAAAAGAAATTGAAAAAAATATTCCATTTACAATAGCTACAAAAACAAAATTCTTAGGAGGAATAAATACAGCCAAGGAAGTAAACGATCTATACACTGAAAACTATGAAATATTGATGAAAGAAATTAAAGAAGACACAAATAAATGGAAAGGTATCCTGTGTGATGAATTGGAAGAATTAATATTGTTAAAATGTTCATGCTATTCAAAGAAATCTACAGATCCAATGCAATTCCTGTCAAAATCCCAACGTTTTTCTCATAAATAGAAAAAGCAATCCTAAAATTTATGTGCAACCATAAGACCCTGAATAGTCAATGCAATATTGAACAAAAAGTATAAACCTAGAGAATTCATACTATTTGATTTCAGAATCTACTACAAAGCTATAATAATTAAAACAGCACAGCACTGCCATAAGAACAGACAATTAGACTAGTGAGGGAGAATAGAGAGCCTAGGAGTAATCTCCATTGATTTTATAAATCAATGAATCAATTGATTTTTAACAAAGATGCCAAGACCATAAAATAGGGAAAGGACAGTTTCTTCAATAAATTGTCCTAAGAAAATATGATATCCACATGAAGAATAAAATTCAACCATTATCTCACACCATACATAAAAATCAACAAAAAATCAGCTAACGAATTGAATGTAAGACCTGAAACTGTAAAACTACTAGAAGAAAACATAGAGGAAAATCTCCATTGTTCTGGTCCATGACTTTATGGGCATGAGCCCAAAAACACAGGCAAGAAAAAATAAAATGAACAAATGGGATTACATAAACTTAAAAAGTTTCTGCACAGTCAAAGAAACAATTGACAGAGTGAAGAGACGACCTATGGAAAGAGAGAAAAATATTTGCAAATCATACATTTAATATGGGTTAACCAAAATATATAAGGAACTCAACTCAATTATAAGAAAACAATATGATTAAGAAATAGACAAAGAACCTAAATAGGTATTTTTTTCCTTAGAAGACATACAAATGACTAGCATTGCTAACAATCAGGGAACAGAAAATAAAAACCACATTGAACTAGCCCCTCATATCTTTTAGAATAGCTATTAACAAAATGATGAAAGATAAGAAATGTGGCAAGGATGTGGAGAAAAAGGAACCCTTTCCACTGCTGGCAAGAAAGTAAATTGGTACACCATGGAAAACAGCATGGAAGTTTCTGAAAGTTTAAAAATAGAACTAGCTTATGATCCAGCTGTCCCACTGCTGGGTATGCATATACTCAAAGGAAATGTAATTAGTGTTAAGTGAAATAAACCAGGCACAGAAAGACAAACACTACATGAAATCTCTTATATGTGGAATCCTTAAGGTAGAACTCATAGAAACCAGAAAGCAGAATGGTGGTCACCAAAGGCTGGGAGAAGGGGGCCAAGGGCTCCTCTCCGATTGAAGAAATGCTGGTTAAAGGATACAAAATTTCAGGCAGATGGCAGGAGTAAATCCAAGAGGACATGGTGACTATTGTTTAAAATAATGGATTGCATATTTGTAAATCACCAAAGGAAGAGATTCTGAGTATTTGTATCACAAAAAAGATACGTATGTGAGGTAATGCATATGTTCATTAATTCAGTTTAGTCATTCTTCAATGAATATATATTTCAAAATGGTATGGCATAAATATGTACAATTTTTATTTGTCAATTAATACATTTAATTCAAAAAAGAATTGTTGACTTCATGTTGGTGAAGGTAGCACTGGCTGTCGATGGAAGTGCACTCAAGTCAATCATTTTGTAAGGCAATTTGGAGGTATCTGTTATAACTTTAAATGGGCATGTGCTTTGATCTAGCAATTTTGTTTCTTCAGTTCTATACTAAATATATATCCTTACATATGCTTTAAATCTCTTTATGATTGTATTCGTTGCCAAAGTGTTTACAATAAGAAAAGTCCACACAGTACAAAGTAAAAGTCCATCAACTTGGGTGAGGGATAAGAAGCATAGGAGGTATGGTTAAATAAATTCGTGAGCATTGCTTTCTTAGGAATGAAATTAAAAAATACATGAGGTAAAGCTCTGTATACTGACATGGAACACCTCTATAACACTAGGGGAAAAGTTAAATCACAGAATAACTTTTAGTTTCATCCCTTTAAAAAACAATCTGTGTACATAAATGTGTATGCAAATTCATAAAATGAATGTACTTAAATCTACTAACAGTTCTTACTTTTATGGAGGGAAATAAGATTTGAGATGTTTTCAATGAAGACTTTTGAATTTCTTTCTGTATACTATTCTATTATTTGACGTAGGGATTAATTTTCTATTGTTGCATCTGTGTATGAAACACAAAAAAGTAGTGAGATATTAAAATAGTTTATCCAGGGTGGTGACTGTGGCTCAAAGAGTAGGGCACCGGCCCCATATGCCGGAAGTGGCAAGTTCAAACCCAGCCCTGGCCAAAAACTGAAAAAAAAAATAGCTTATCCATCATTATTTATATTACAAACTATCAATTTCTGACTGGCTGACAATATATCCTTATCCATACATATTCTGCTTTCGTTGTGCTATTTGTTCAATTCTAGCTGGTAAAAGATGTGTTTAAAAATGTGGTTTATAAAAATATGGTTTTTAATAGGGATTGCATTAAATCTGTAGATTGCTTTGGGCAATATGGACATTTTCACAATGCTGATTCTTCCCAGCAATGAGCATAGTATGGTTTTCCATTTGTTAACATCTTCATCTGTTTCTTTTCTTGAGTTTCCTAGTTCTCTTTATAGAAATCTTTTACGTTCTTTGTTAGGTAAATTCCCAGATGTTTCATCTTCTTTGACACTACTATAAAAGGAATAGAGTCCTTGACTATATTTTCAGCTTGATTATTGTTGGCATATATAAAAGTTACTGACTTGTAAGTATTGATTTTGTATCCCGAGATGCTGTCGTATTCCTTGATCACTTCTAAGAGTTTTGAAGTTGAGTCCCTGGGATTTTCCAGATATAGGATCATAACATCAGCGAAGAGTGAGAGTTTGATCTCCTCTGACCCTATTCGGATACCCTTGATCACCCTCTCTTACCTGATTGCTATGGCTAAGACTTCCATTACTGTGTTGAATAGCAGTGGAGACAATGGGCATCATTGCCTCATTCCTGATCTGAGTGGAAATGTTTTCAATTTTACACCAATCAATATCATATTGGCTGAGGGCTTGCCATTGATGGCCTTTATCAGTTTAAGAAATGTCCCTTCTATGCCTATTTTCTTAAGTGTTCTTATCATGAAAGGATGCTGGATATTATCAATCGTATGGTCTTTGTTTTTTATTTTATTGATGTGATGTATTATGTTTATAGATTTGCCTATAATCCTGGAATAAAACCAACTTGATCATGGTGTATAATTTTTTTGATGTGTTGTTGAATTCTGTTTGCTAAGATCTTATTGAATATTTTTTCATTGATATTCATTAATAATATTGGTCTATAATTTTCTTTCTTTGTTGGATCCTTTCCTAAAGCACCATTGTCATACTTTAAAGAACTTGAAAAAAATAGCACTTTGTTTTATATGGAATCAGAAAAAACCTCAAATAGCAAATACATTACTCAGAAATAAGAACAAATTGGGAGGTATCACTTTACCAGACTTCGGGCTATACTATAAATCTATAGTGATCAAAACAGCCTGGTACTGGCATAAAAACAGAGCAGTAGATTTATGGAGCAGAATAGAGAATGAAGAGATCGTCATTTGATCTTCAACAAGCCTATCAAAAATGTTCAGTGGGGGAAAGACTCCCTATTTAACAAATGGTGCTGGGTGATCTGGCTGGCGACCTGTAGAAGACTGAAACTGGACCCTCACCTTTCACCACTAACAAAAATTGATTTTCACTGGATAAAAGATTTAAACTTAAAACATGAAACTATAAAAATACTAGAAGAGAGTGCAGGGAAAACACTTGAAGAAATTGGCCTGGGAGAATATTTTATGAGGAGGACCCCTCCCCGGGCAATTGAAGCAACACCAAAAGTGCATTACTGGGATCTGATCAAACTAAAAAGCTTTTGCACAGCCAAGAGCACAGTAAATAAGGCAAACAGACGACTTTCAGAATGGAAGAAGATCTTTGCAGGTTATGCTTCCAAAAAAAGTCTGATAACTAGAATCTATAGAGAACTCAAATTAATCAATAAGCAAAAAATAAACAATCCCGTTTCTATGTGGGCAAGAGACTTGAGCAGTAACTTCTCTGATGAAGACAGTGCATGGCCTACAAACACATGAAAAAATGCTCATCATCCTTAATTATCAGAGAAATGCAAATCAAAATCACTCTGAAATATCATCTAACTCCAATAAGATTAGCCCACATCACACAATCCCAAAACTGCAGATGTTGGCGTGGATGCAGAGAGAAGGGAACGTTTCTACACTGCTGGTTGGAATGCAAGCTTATACAACCTTTTTGGAAAGAAGTTTGGAGAACACTCAAGGAACTAAAAGTAGACCTACTGTTCAATCCTGCAATTCCTGTACTAGGTATATACTCAGATGATCAAAAATTATTTTACAACAAAGACATTTGCACCTGAATGTTTATTGCAGCCCAATTCATAATAGCCAAGACACGGACACAGCCCAAGTGCCCATCGACCCATGAATGGATTAACAAATTATGGTATATGTACACCATGGAATACTATGCAGCCATAAAAAAGATGGAGACCTCACATCTTTTTTATTTACCTGGATGGAGCTGGAACATATTCTTCTTAGTAAAGTATCTCAAGAATGGGAGAAAAGTATCCAATGTACTCAATACTACCATGAAATCCATATATAACCACCTACACATTCATATGAATGGCAAAACATAACTATAGTCCAGAAAGTAGAAGGGAAGAGGAGAGCGAGGGGAGGGAAGGAGGGATATGGGAGGAGGGAGGGTACATGGGGGGACCTCACCTAATGTGCATGATGCAATGGTACATTTCAAAACTATTAAGAAATGAGTGTAATTGCAATGGATGTGTTACTTAGTTCAATGTTAGCATTTCACATTGTTTATTAAAGCAGTACCCTGAGCCCTATAAATGCATCAATGTACAAAGTTAAAATTTAATAAAAAATACTAATAATAAAAGAAAACTAAAGTATTTTGTCATTATAAATCTATTAACTCATAAAAAATAACAACGTTGTTTTTACTTACATCAGTCTTCAAGTATCAGGAGAATGGTACTATTCATTACAAAATTCCCTTACTAATAATTAACTTATTAATTATTAGAAAAACAATTCTTTATTATTAGACAATAACTTCAGGGAATTGTAGTACTAAATTTCTAAAAGTTTATTTGGTGAAATACTCTGCTCTGCCATTAGCTAAGTGATAGTTAACAGAAACCTAATTTGGAAAAAAACTGAAATTTTATCATCTGCATAATTTTCTTCCTTCTAATATAATTTTCTTTCTTCACTTAAGTAAATAAAGCATAATAAAATATGCTTTATTTTCTTCTATAAAAATATGTACTTTAGACATTAGCAGTGCACAATTGTACTGTATTTTAGCATAAATGAGATTTCATTTTAGCAATTTAATTTGGATTTTTAAAATTAAATGTTTTCCAAATTTTGTATACATATACATACACATCTCCTATGGTTATATAAGTGATTTTTGATAATAGGAAATCTGAAAAGCACAGAGACATATATAAAATTAATATTATTTGAAACCAATCATGAGAGAAAACCATGTTAACATGTTGCTGTATTTTTCTCCCTGTGCATACTTGGGAAAAGAGACAATAGTAGATATTATATAGAATTTTGCAATTTTTTCTGTCAAAAACACATAGAATATTCTTATGCTATACAACATTTTTAAACAAATGTCCTTAGTGTCTACATGGCATTTTAGTACATGAGTGTTCCATAATTTAATAAATTCTATATATTGAACATTTATATCATCCGCTTCAAAAAACTATTATGATGGTATGATACTTGTCTAGCTAGATTGGTATGCAGTTTACCTTCTAAATGTAAATTACTAAGTATTGAATTACTAGGCCAAAGAATATGAACATATTTAAGGTTCTTATCCATATTGCCAGAGTGCACCCCATGAAGTTTGTACCAATTTATTTTCCAGCAACAGACAAATGTCCTTCAAACCACATCCTACTCTGCACTAGATATTAAAAAAAAAGAAGAAAACATAGGGAAACCTTGCCAGTTTGATTGATAAAAAGTATATTTCATAATTAGAATATTGGTGTTTTTTCTTAAGTCTCAATTGAATGGGTAAGTACCCCTTCAATAATCTTTAGAAAAAAAAATTAGCTTTTTGTCTCCTGCCAGCTTTCTTTTAAACCAGCTTGAAAAGAAATTTCAATTAAAAAATACTATGAAGACTTAATTGAGATTAGGGTAAGCCTAAAATTGATTTGGGATGAAATGACATTTTGACAACATTCCATCTTTACACAGTTATTCTAAGGAGCATGTTACTCCTTGCCATTAATTTAAATCATGTTTTATATTTCCTAGTAAATGTTTTCTTTACATAACCTCTACATATTTTTAAGGTTTATTCCTATATGTTTTATGAATTTGGCATTTTTATGTTTGAGACATTTTATGATTTTTGCAGCCACTGAGATTAAAATCCTTTTTTTCCTTCGGATCATTAGGGAGAAGTAGAATAA
>CAUYRH010108774.1:0-55788 GCA_963574655.1 Perodicticus potto
CCGTAGGTGCAGTCCCACAAATCACCCTCCCTCTACCCATCATCCCCCTATCCCTCCCCTCTCTATCCCCTTTCCCCACATTCTTGAGTTATAGCTTTCATATGAAAGCTATAACATGGTTTTATAGTAGGGTTGAGTACATTGGATAATTTTTCTTCCATTCTTGAGATACTCTGCTAAGAAGAATATGTTCCAGATCCATCCATGTAAACATGAAAGAGGTAAAATCTCTATCTTTCTTTAAGGCTACTACTATTCCATGGTATACATATACCTAATTTATTAATCCATTTGTAGCTTGATGGGCACTTGGGCTTCTTCCATCACTTAGCAATTATGAATTGGGCTGCAATAAACATTCTGGTACAAGTATCTTTGTTATAATGTGATTTTTGGTTCTGGATAAATAACTAGTAGAGGTATTGTAGGATCGAATGGCAGGTCTATTTTTAGATCCCTAAGTGTTCTCCAAATATCTTTCCAAAAGGAACATATTAGTTTGCATTCCCACTAGAGTGTAGAAGTGTTCCCTTTTCTCCACATCCACACCAGCATCTCTGGTTTTGAGATTTTGTGATGTTGGCTAATCTTAGTGGAGTTAGATGATATCTCAAAGTAGTTTTGATTTGCATTTCTCTGATGATTAAGGATAATGAGCATTTTTTCATATGTCTGTAGGCTGTGAACCTGTCTTCTTCAGAGAAGTTTCCCTTCAAGTCCCTTTCCCACCCTGTGCTGGGGTCACTTGTTCTTTTCTTGTTAATACGTTTCAGTTCTCCGTGGATTCTGGTTATTAAACCTTTGTCAGAGGCATAACCTGCAAATATCTTCTCCCATTCTGAGGGCTGTCTGGTTGCTTTACTTACTGTGTTCTTGGCTATGCAGAAGCTTTTTAGTTTGATAAGATCCCCGTAATGTATTTTTGGTGTTGCTTCAATTGCCCAGAAAGTCCTCCTCATAAAATATTCTCCCAGGCAGATATCTTCAGTGTTTTCCCTGCACTTTCTTCTAGTATTTTTATAGTTTCATGTCTTAAGTTTAAATCTTTAATCCAGTGAGAGTCTATCTTAGTTAATGGTGAAAGGTATGGGCCCAGTTTGAGTCTTCTACAGGTCACCAGCCAGTTCACCCAGCACCATTTGTTAAATAGCAAATCTTTTCCCCATTGAATGTTTTTAATTGGCTTGTCAAAGATCAAATAATGGTAAGTAGCTAGGTTCATCTCTTGATTCTCTATTCTGTTCCATACATCTATCTTTCTGTTTTAGTCCCAGTACCATGCTGTTTTGATCACTATCAATTTATAATATAGTCTGAGATCTGGTAGAGTGATTCCTCCTGCTTTGTTTTTCTTTCTGAGTAATGTCTTGGCTATTCCAGGATTTTTCTGATTCCATACAAAACAAAAAATTATTTTTTCGAGATTTTTAAAGTATGACAATGGAGCTTTAATAGAGATTGCATTAAAATTATATATTGCTTGTGTAGTATGGATATTTTAACAATGTTGATTCTTCCCAGCCATGAGCATGGTATATTTTTCCATTTGTTAATATCTTCAGCTATTTCCTTTCTTAGAATTTCATAGTTTTCTTTATAAAGATCTTTCACGTCCTTTGTTAGGTAAACTCCCCAATATTTCATCTTCTTTGGCACTACTATGAACAAAATACAGTCCTTTTTTTGTTTTATCAGCTTGAATATTGTTGGTATATATAAAAGTGACAGATTTATGAGTGTTGATTTTTTTAACCTGAGACACTGCTATATTTCCTCATCACTTCTAAGAATTTTGTAGTAGAATCCCTGGTGTTTTCCACACATACAATCATATCATCTGTGAAGAGTGAAAGTTTGCTCTCTTCTGACCCTATGTGGATACCCTTGATTGCCTTTTCTTGTGTAATTGAGATGGCCGAGACTTCCATAACAATGTTAAAAGGCAGCGGAGACAATGAGCAACCTTGCCTACTTCCTGGTCTGAGTGGAAATGAATTCAATTCAACTCCATTCTATTCCATATTGGCTGTGGGTTTGCTGTAGATGGCCTCTATCAGTTTAAGAAATGTCCCTTCTATGCCCATTTTCTTAAGTGTACTGATCATGAAAAGATACTGGATAGTATCTAAAGCTTTTTCTGCATCAATTGAGAGAATAGTCTCTGTTTTTTAATTTGTTTATGTGCTGAATTATATTTATAGATTTACTTATATTGAACCAGCCTTGAAACCCTGGGATAAAACCAACTTGGTCATGGTATATAATTTGTTACATGTGTTGCTGGAATCTGTTTGCTAGGATCTTGTTGAATATTTTTCCATCAATATTCATTAGTGATATTGGTTTATAATTTTCTTTTCTTGTTGGATCTTTTCCTGGTTTGGGGATCAAGATGGTGTTTGCGTCATAGAATGTATTGGGTAGTATTCCTTCTTTTTCTATATTTTGAAAAAGGTTGAGCAATGTAGGTACTAGTTCCTCCTTAAAGATTTGGTTGAATTTAATGTGAAGCCATCTGGTCCTGGGCTTTTTTTTTAGGGAAATTTTGATGCTATTGATCAAAAAAAAATTGCATAGTTGAGGCTATTTCAGAACTTGATATAGGCATGTTCAAAATTTCTGCTTCATTCTGGCTAAGTCTAGGAAGGTAGCTTGCTTCCAAGCATTGATCTATTTCCTTCAGATTTTTGTGTTTCTGAGAATAGAGTTTCTTGTAATATTCATTAAGGATTTTATGAATTTCTGAATAATATGTTGTTATTTCATCTTTATCATTTCTGATTGATGAAATTAGAGATTTTACTCTTTTTTTCCTGGTTAGGTTAGCCAAAGGTTTATCTATTTTCTTGACCTTTTCAAAAAGCCAACTTTTTGATTTATTAATTCTGCTCTAACTTTGGTTATTTCTTTTCTTCTGCTGGATTTGGGATTGGAATGTTCTTCCTTTTCCAGTTGCTTGAGATGTCCCATTAAGTTGTTAATTTCCTCTCTTTCCATTCTCTTGAGGAAGGCTTTCAGTGCTATAAATTTCCCCCTTAAGACTGCCTTTGCAGTGTCCTAGAAGTTCTGATAATTTGTGTCTTCATTGTCATTTTGTTCTAAAAATTTCCTTCTTTATCTCCTCCATGACCCAGCTATTTTTCAGCATAAGATTATTTAGTTTCTATGTTTTTGTATGAGTAGGCAGATTCCTGTTGTTACTGAGTACAACTTTAATTCCATGATGGTCTGACTAGATGCAAGGAATAATTTCTATTCCTTTAAATTTGCTAAGGATAGACCTAAGATGTGATCAATTTTGGTGTATGTGAAGAATGTGTATTCAGTTTTGTTAGGATGAAATGTTCTGTAGATGTCTGTTAAATCCAACTGTTGTATGGTTAAATTTTAGTTTAAAATTTCTTTGCTTAGCTTCTTATTGGAGGATCTATCCAACACTGCCAAAGGAGTGTTAAAATCTCCGACTATTATAGAGCTGGAGGAAATCAAGTTGCTCATGTCCCTTAGAATGTCTTATAAATTGTGGCACATTCTGGTTGGGTGCATAAATGTTAATAATTGAGATCTCATCATGTTGAGTGTTACCCTTAACAAATATGAAGCAACCATCCTTACCTTTCCTTAATTTTGTTGGTTTAAAGTCTATTATATCTGCAAATAAAATTGTAAAACCTGCTTTTTTCTGATTTTCATTTGCCTGAAATATAGATAACCATCCCTTCACCCTGAGTCTAAATTTATCTTTTAAGGTAAGATGAGATTCTTGTATTCAACAGATATCTGGCCTGAGTTTTTGTATCCAGTCAGCCAACCTCTGCTTCTTTAGAGGGCAATTTAAGCCATTCACTTAATTGTAAATATTGATAAGCCTGGTGGAATTTTGGGTATCAAGTTTTTCAAAAGCCCAGTGTACCTTTTTAAACCTTTCACCACTGTGGAAGTTAGAATTTGATCAAAAATTTCTGAGTGAGTTTACTTTTGTGGTAGAGGACTGCACTGGTCGTTATGGAAGATAGGTCTAGGAATATCCTGGAGAACTCATTCAGTTATGGCAAATTTCTTCAACATGGGAATGTCATTAAAGTATCTAATTTCTCAATCATAAATGAAACTCAGTTTCTCAGGATACAGGATCTTGGGTTGAAAGTTATTTTGTTTTAGAAGATTAAAAGTTGGTGACCACCCTCTTCTAGCTTGAAAGGTTTCAGCAGAGAGATCTTCAGTTAGTCTTCTTCCCCCTGTAGGTTATGGTTTTCGTCTGTCTGGCTGCTTGAAGAATTTTCTCCTTCATTTTAACTTTGGTGAAGTTAATTATAATGTGTCTAGAAGATGTCTTATTCAGGTTGAGTCTGGCTGGGTTCTGAAACTGTCTGCTATCTGAATTTCAGACTCTCTTGGCATGTCTGGAACATTCTCATTCATTATCTCATGAAGAAGAGCCTCTGTGACTTTTGAAGCCACCTTGTTGCCTTCAGGAATTCCTATAAGGCAATATTAGTTTTCTTAGAAATATCCCAGTGCTCTCTGAGAGAATGATCCATTTTTGCTCTCCACTTCTCTTCCTCTTTGACTACTTGGAAGCATTCAAAAACTTTGTCTTCAATGTCAGAAATCCTTTCTTCTGTCTGCTCCATTCTGTTACTGAGGGATTCTACTATACTTCTCAGTTCTTTGAGCTGCAAATGCTTATCTCAATGTGTCAAAAATCTGTGGTGATTTTGTCTTTGAATTCATCAAATTCTTGAGACAACTTTTGAAATGCTCCTTGAATTTCTAATTCCAAGTTTACCTCCATTCTATTAATCTTATTTGCAATCTAAATTCTGAATTTCATTTCTGACATCTCAGCCATCTGTTTATGAATGAGATCTTCAGTTGTGTCCACCATGTCATTCCTTAGGGAATTTGATCTACTCTGGTTATTCATGTTACCGGAGCTTTTCCACTAATCCTGCCCCATGATTATTTAACACCATTTGGCTAGATGAGCAAATAAGGTGAAGTTGAGTTGGGGGATCCTGGAGCAGTGATTAACCTGCCCTTTACCCAAGAGCAGGGACTGTTGTCTGTATCCTTTCCCCTAGAGCTTTGCAAAGGACCTATATAATGCTATGGCCTGAGAAACTGGGGACCTGCTTAGTATGGTGGGGCTAAGTGGCTCTGTCTTGTTTTCAGCTGGTCTCTGTCCTACCCTAGTGAATCAGTTACTCTGGGTTGAAGTCTCAGCTGTGGACAAATACCAGCAATTAAGTTACCCCACTCTCTACAGGCAATGACTGGAAAAGGAAAATCAAACCTTCTCACAACCACATACCCAGGGTACCACTTTGAATAGTCCTCAGTTAATTGGCCCTGTTCAAGAGGTCCAAATCAATTGTCCCAGTCAGTACCAGGCTCAGATTGGAGAGTTCAAAAGGTCTCCAACAACTAGATAGCAGGGATCTGATGGCAACTCAAGTATTACTTGCTCCAGTGCTCTGTGAGGTGAGAAGTACCCTCCCAGAAAATGAATTAGTCTGAGAAGATTGATGCCTCCTTGCCTACGTTGCACCTCTGTCACACGCAGTCACTGGTAACCCCACAGGCCTGTGACCCAGTTCCCTCCAATGAGCCAATGCTCTAGGGGTTTGCACCTCCTTCTCTCTAGGGAGATCTATGTCTCCTTGGCCAGGCCACCCCTCTCTGCCAATATCCGGCAGGGAGAGCTGGGGCCTGCCAACCTAGGTTGTTTAATGATGGATAGGGCAGTTCACTCAGTTCCTGCCCTACACCTGATTGATGTTGCTGACAGAACAGAACAATTTTGAAGAATTTGTTTCTCTCCTGGCTATATTCCCCTGCAGATCAGATGCTGTATGAATTCACAGAAACTGCGATTCAACCCTGGTCTGTGCAGCTGCCTAGAGCTGGGGTATCGTCTCGACTGCAGTCTATGTTGTTGTGGGCGCAGTTAGAGATCACACTCAGCTTTCAGTTTCCTGCCTGCCTTTGTCTCAGCTGTGATCCCCTGAGGGTGGAGTGTGTCTTAGACTCACTAAAGCAGTCCTGGCTCAGCCCCGCCCTGGGAGTATGCTATCTGCACACGTGTATTCTAGTCCCCACCCTCTGTCCAGGCAGGTACCACCTCAAGCATACCCTTTACTCAAGGGGCTCACTTTCCTGTCCCAGATCTGTTCCACCAGTGGCTGCCACTGGATAAGATGCCTGGCTTCCTCTGGTTGCTCAGAGAGGCAGGGAGTATCTCTTCAAAATATCCCCAGGGGTGTGAGCCCTATTGTTCTTGCTGCTGCTCTGTGTCATGGGGCACCAACTTTCCCTCTCTCATAGGGTTCCCTCAGCCTCAGTTCACTGTCTTCTCTTTACTCTCATGCCTCAGAATCAGCATAGACCTGCAACAGCCCCAAACCCTGTCCACACCTCTCAAGAAAATGCTCAGGAGTCTGGACTCCATGGTGGACAGACCTATAGACCTCTGGATGAGAGTGGAGAGGAGTGCTGGGAGTTCAGAATTGCAGGTAGAGAATATATACAGTTTTATACAGTTTTGTGTCTGATGGGAGAGTGCCATGGCACATTCATAAGTCCTCTCTAGGGAAGGAGTTCCAGTTTTTAGAGAGTCTCTCCTGTGGGATAAAATAGGAGGGGATTTGAACTCTGCTTGCTTGTTTGTATGGAGTATACTGTAAGCTGTTCTCATGGGACAGGGGACTCTTGTTCCTTGGTGATGGATTTTGTACCTATTGTTTTTTTTCCTTGGGGTTGCAGATCTCCTCAGCAGGGTTGATGTGCATTTTTCAACATTCTCCTTTGGCTCAGCTCCAAACCATTGGGTTACTTGCTAAACTTTTGTCCTTTAACTCTGCTTCTGGATGGGAGCCTCTGTGGAAAGCTGGCTTCAGTTGCCCATCTTCTCTTTCTTCTCATTTGTGCATTTTAAGTGTATATTGTGAGTGTGCCCTTCACACAGAATATGTGCACTTTTAATATTTTTTAAACCTGATCAGAATGTTTAGAATATATTCCAATAATAAATTCATTCATTCATTAAGAGATAACCAGCATATACTAACAAATTTTTCTGGTCTAGTTTTTTTTAGTCACATAATTATCAAGTTGTTGATCAGGTGATTGTCTTAGCTTTATAAAATCTTAGATTTAATAATTGGTAGTGACAATTCCTCATATTATTATTCATAAGTTTTTAGAAATGTTGATTATATATAAGCTTAGTTTAAAAGTGGCTAATAATTATTTACATAATTGATTGAATAATAGGGGAATATTAGGATGTGAAAACCATTGAAAATCATGCTACATTTACCAGAAGGTATTTATAAGAAGAAACAGATATGAGCTGGGAAAGTGGGTAAATGAGTGACAATTCACATATATATGTCTCACCCACATCCTACTTCCAGTTTACTATTGCATTTGCATGACCTAAAAAGTTTGTAGAGGCACAATGGTTCTGTACTTGGCATAAACAACTTATGATCTAGTTTCTTTGTCCCACTTTTGTTTCAGCATATCTGATTACTATAGAGGAAAAGAACACTAATTTGAACAGATTTGCAGATGATTTTGTTAGGCACTCATGTTTTGGGACTAGTAAAATAATGTAATTTTTTTATTTTGCATTTGCAGAGAAGTAAAAGTAGTTGTTGGTGGGTAAGTTTAAAGTATAAACTGATTTAGGACTCAAACTCATGTCTTTTATTTACTATCTCAGAGATTGTAGCCAATTATAAACTAGTTTACTGATCCTGCATTACTAAGTAATATGATGCAGATATCAAATTTTATATACCCTGATATGAGTGTCTGAAAGGTCTCTAATCTTACTATAAACAATAGGCATTTTTCTAACTATCATTTTACCCTCAATACTTTATGTAAGAAGGCTATTGGAGATATTAAGAATTCACAATTTCACATCAAACTATATGGGCAGGATGTGTGTGTGTGTGTGTGTGTGTGTGTGTGTGTGCACGCGCGCATGTGTGTAACACTTTATATGTTTATTAGATAAAACTTTTAGTTTTCCAGTAGCAGTAAAGTTATCAGCAGTGGTGTGTTGGCAAATGTGTACTCTTTGGTTTGTCTTCCCTTTATTCCCTGAAAACCCTTAATTGTGTATATGTATCTTGTAAGTTTAAAAAAATAAAAATGAACGAACTTTTTAAAAATGGTAAAACAATTATAACACAGATTGAAAATTACATGTAGCCAAATGATGCAGTCAGAATGTATTGTTGATTTTTGCTGATCTTTTATAGCTGAGGCTACTCTATGATTGGAATTAACCAATGAGTATATTCTGGACATAAATGTTGGGTTGATATTGTTGTTTCTATCTATAAGTAAGAAGAAACTAAAGATGACATTGATTGCTAAACTAGATAATAGTGTCTAAATACTGCAAAAATATTTGTAGTTTTTGTGCCATTCATGACATAAGGGATACTGACACAAGACATTTCAAGTTTAATCTGCATTAATAATAACATTCTCCATAACTTTCTTAAGTTGAGACAATCAACAAAATGATAAATCAAGTTTTAATTTGTAGTGTTTGCTGGTTTGAATGGATTTCCAGCTACCAACATGAAACAACTAAACTTGGACTGGGAAGAGATATGCAGTACCACCCTAGGCCACATTTCCAAGTACAGGCAGGGAAATATATGATACTAAGTGTAGTAAATTATTTAGAGAAATTAATATAATTTTTTTGCAGTTTTTTGGCCAGGGCTAGTCTTGGGGCCAGTGCCCTACTCCTTGAGCCACAGGCTCTGCCCTATCAATATAATTTTTAATAATAACTCTGTTTAATAGCAAGCTTTCAAAATTTCCCCCAACTTAAAAATTAGTGCTTATGAACCAGTACACCCAGTACATCACTGGTTCAGTTAATATGTTAGCTGAAAATATAGAGAAGAGACCTGTAATATAAAAGATGAATTCAGTAGGGAAGAAGCCTGATGCAGTAATTAAAAGTTACATGCTTTAAGAAAATGCAGTGCAAGTCTGGAGGTACAATTTCTTCATAAAACTTCTGTTTTAGAGTTCTTTTCACATTTGATGTTAAAATGAGCTCATCAACTAAATTTAGAAAGTCATGTTTTCTTAATAAAGAGTAATTTCACAGGAAGTTAGGGAGTCAGAAAAAAACATATTTGTAAAGAAGTTGGAGATAAATATAATATAAATAATGCATTGCAAGGATAATAGACATGATAAATTAACCCCCCTCACTACATCACCTGCATCGTTCTGTTGTTGAAATCCTTTTCCAGTTTAAAAGTATTATATTTTGACAAAGTTAATTTCAAATAAACCTTACCAGCATCCTCCACTCCCATGCTTTTACTTCTAGGTAAACTCTAGGCAAAAACGGGCACAGCTTATGAGGTAGTTTTTGTTATAAGTATAACATTTCAAAAAGAGTTCCTGTGAGTTTGTCATTTGTAAATAGAATATTAAAAAGAAGCATAGTATTCTTCAGCCATTAAAAAATATGGAGACTATGCATCTTTTGTAGTAACCTGGATGGATTTGGAAAACATTCTTCTTAGTAAAGTATCACAAGAATGGAGAAGCAAGACTCCAAAGTACTCAATTCTAATATAAAGCCAGTAGATGATACATACCCACATAAGCAAAAAACTCAAACCAATTCAGGGTGGGGGGGTGAGAGAACGAGGGAGAGGGGAGAAGGAAGGAGAATTGGTGTGCTCCCCCTTAACGGGCAGTGTTAGTATGTATGGCATACCTTTTGGGGATGGGACACAATCATAAGAGGGACTTTACCTAACAAAGTCAAACATTGTAACCTAATTCTTTGTGCCTTTAATTAACCTGAAACAATAATAAAAAAAAAAAAAAGACTAAATACAAATATATTTCCGGAAGAAAAAAAAAGAAACATAATATAAAATCAAATATATATATTTGATTTTATAATATATTTCTAACATTTCTTTTTTTAATTATTTTTATTATTAAATCATAGCTGTGTACATTAGTGCAATCAAGGGGTACAATGTTCTGGTTTCATATACAATCTGAACTATTTTCATCAAAGTGCTTAACATAGCCTTCATGGCATTTTCTTAGTTATTGTATGAAGACATTTGTATTCTGCATTTAGTAATGTTTGCCTGTACCCTTCTAAGATGTACCATAGGTGTGGCCCCACCAATTACCCTCCCTCCACCCCAACCTCATCCCTTCCCTCCCCTCCCTTGCCCCTTTCCCCATAGTAATTATAGCAAGCAGACTGCCCTCAGAATGGGAGAAAATATTTGCAGGTTATGCTCCAACAAAGGTTTAATAAGCAGCATCCACAGAGAACTCAAATGTATTAGCAAGAAAAGAACAAGTGATCCCATCTCAAGATGGTCAAAGGACTTGAAGAGAAACTTCTCTAAAGAAGACAGGTGCATGGCCTACAGACATATGATAAAATGCTCACTATCCTTAACCATCAGAGAAATGCAAAATCAAAACTACTTTGAGATACCATCTAACTCCAGTATGATTAGCCCACATCACAAAATCCCAAAACCTGAGATGTTGGCATGGATGTGGAGAAAACGGAACACTTCTACACTGCTAGTGGGAATGCACACTAATACATTCCTTTTGGAAAAATGTTTGGAGAATACTTAGAGATATAAAAATTTACCTACCATTTGATCCTGTAATTCCTTTACTAGGTATATACCCAGAAGACTAAAAATTGCATTATAACAAAGACATATGTACCAGAATGTTCATTGCAGCCCAATTCATAATTGCTAAGTCATGGAAGAAGCCCAAGTGGCCATTGACCCACGAATGAATTAATAAATTGTGGTACATGTATACCATCGAATATTATGCAGCCTTAAAGAAAGATGGAGACTTTACTTCTTTCATGTTTACGTGGATGGAGTTGAACATACTCTTCTTAGCAAAGTATCTAACATTTCTTGTCAATATCTTGTCTCTATGTTAGAAAATTGTTTTAACCAATTAAATTCATTAAGTAATTATTAGTGTAGAAATACTCACAGTGAATTTTAAGTTTTAAAGTGCTTAAATCATAAACAGGTAATCAAATTAAAAGAGTGAATTCTCTAAAACAACTTTTGACATAAAACCTGTGGAAAGATTAGTCACAGTCTTGTTTTTGCTGTTTTCTTTGTATTTACTTTACATAGTTATCTTTGTATTTACATACAAAGATATTACATAGTTTTCTTTGTATTTAGTTTTACATAGTTATCTTTGTATTTACTCGGGAGTTTTAGCTGCATATTCACTGAAATTCCCGTAGTCGTCATAGAAGATTTCTATAGATGACAAAAAAGAAGAGGAAATCAAATTTCCTACACAGAAAAGTTAATAATCCAGATAGAAAGTCAAGTAATTCACAAGAGACTGCTAGAAATATTTTAGGATGAGATATAATCATTCTTTAAATTAAGTGCTATAAAGACAGAAATTATAGGAAGTGAATTACAGTATGTGGTTTGAAATATAAGCATGTTATGGACCCTTGTAAAAAGAGGAAATTTGTGTAAATGTGTTGCATTTCTGTATTTTATGAGATATTTTTAGATTGTGTATAAACTTGATAAAAATTCATAAATGAAATTAAAATCTAAGATGTTCTCTGTCCTTTGGGATTTTAGCAGCTGGTTGAAGGTAAAAAAAGTACATAAGAATATACATACACACAAATTAGTTAAGCAGTGATATAAACTTGGTGTACTGAAATTTTACACAATGAGGCAAACTGACATGAAGGGTGGTGGTCTTTGGCTGGGTATTGGCAAGAGAGACTGAGTAGAAGAGTAAGAATTCATTTGAGGCATGTAGGGTAGTTATTTATTTTTTTTCTGCTAATAGAAAAATGAAGTTCTAGAAAGGAAGAACAAGACAGTTAAGAGCTTGGAAATGAGAATGGGATGTCTGAATAGTAGTGATGAGTAATTGAATTCCAGATGGCTGCAGATTTAAGCATGAATACTCTATGACTAGAAGAGATGTAGTGGATTTTGGAATCTAAGCTAAGTGCCTATGATATCCTCATGGGTAGTGAAAATCAGAGGGAGTAGTAATTTCTCCCAGAGAGGGATTCTGGGTTGTTAATGTTATGAGGTCAACCTTTCTTTCTAAATGTCTGGAGGTGCCAGTGTTTCTCCTAAACTGCCTGAAATACCAGTGCAGTCAGCAGCTCTCTCCAACTCCCCTTCTCCAGCTGAAGCCTGTACCTGTGGCAGCATCATGTGATGTTTACACAGGCTGAATACTAAAGAGAGGCCAGTGTGGCCTTTACATCAGGAGCAAAATTTAAAGGACAGGAAAGAAACTTAATAATCAAGATAAATATTTATTTTAATGCAATACTTTTAAAAATCAATGGAAAATTCTACATATCAGAAAATTAAGTAAAGATAAGATCAATATTCATCCTGAATATTTGGATGCTCAATCTCGTTTGAGTTTAACAATAAAATGCAAAAACCACATGATAGTGATTTTTCCTCCCATTTGATAACTGTGAGCAATTCATTCACTTGCTGGAAATTTGCAGAACTAGAACTCAAATCTAGATATTTGCATAGCAAAAATAGTTTCTGTTCTAGGAGACTAGTGTGTCCTTTCACAAAATGCTCTCTAAATAGACTTGGGGAAAAAGCAATTCTAAGATCTCAGAATATTCATGGTTGTTACTGATTTAAACCTGCAAGGTTTGCTGTGTATGATACTAATTCTATACTATCTTCTCTCTCATGAGTTTCTCTGTTAAGATGCCCATGGGAAAAATTTTAAAAGTTTGGGAAGAGATAAATAAGATCATCCCAAAAGAAAAAAAAACTTAAAGAAATTTTCACTGAAAAGAGACTGAAAATAAACTGCAGAATCTAGTTAGAGGGAGTCTAAATTACATGCTAATCTAAGCAAATAATTTATGGCCCTACTGTTTCATACACCCTCATATGACCCTTGCGAATTAAAACTAGTTAGATTCATTGCATTTTGCCCTAGTCCCTGAATTGAATTTACTAGTAAAACTAACTCAGATAAATTTTCATTTATTATTTAGCTAGTGAGGATGATTCCAAGGTCACTAATTAGCAGGTTTAATCTCTTCAAACCCCCATCTCATTTGGATGTGGGTCTCTGGTAAGCAGTTGTGTTTCCATCTGCATTTACTTTGATTTGTCACTTGGACATTCATACCAACCCCATCTGCATGATGGTGTCTGCCAGCCTAGAAACTGGTCAGTTGCATTAGGGGGCTGGACGCTAGGCCTGGAGATGGCAATGAGGAGGGTAGGCACCAGTGTCGGTGGATATAGGAGGCCAAAGCCTGAAGCCAGCGCACATATTCAGTTGATTGGGCCTGTGAGTTGAGACTAAAGAACTCAGTGCACAGCAGGTGGACTGATGAGATTGCAGGGCCGCAGTAGTTTGGAGCTGGCAAGGTTCTGCTCACAGTTTGAGTGCAGCAGCCTTACTAGCCAGGTTGAAGCAGTGGCTTTAGCCACTTAAGTTTCCTGACAAAAACGTCCTACTTTCAAAACTCAAAGGAATTCTCAACAGGAAAGAAACCCTCCTGCGTGTGGAAAGGTACTGCTCTTTGACCAAACACTTTGCTTCTACGGGGAGACAGAAGGATGGAGAGCATGTCAACCTGCCCACCAGCTTAACAATGTGCCTCTGTTTTTCTCAGTTATTCAACTGGTAAGATGGAAGTAATAATTGCCTTACCTGTAGCAAAAACAAGTTATGAAAATTACTGAAATAATGTGCATGACAGAGCTGTCAAAAGAACAAAGCTTCATATTTTAGAAGTTCTTTTTTATTAAAAATTAGCATAGAAACAAAATAAAATAAAAAATAAAAATTGGTGTAGGGTTTGAATGTAATTTTGATTTTTCCTGAGAAGGAATTTAGAATCATCTGAATTACCAATAAGCTTGTACCATTTATTTCTTGTTCCCATATTTCAACTAGAAGGATTCAGTGTATTCCCTAATCATAATCCTTTGTCCCCGTGTTGTGACTCATTCTATTTCTTTTTTTTCTGCCTGGAAAATTTCTTGCCTTCTGTTTAAGTCAGAACTTTACTCATCTCTCAAAACCCACCTTAAGGCTCGGCACCTGTGGCTCAACAGGCTAAGGCGCCAGCCACGTACACCTGAGCTGGCGGGTTTGAATCCACCCCGGGCCCGCCAAACAACAATGACGGCTGCAACCAAAAAATGGCCAAGCGTTGTGGCGGGCACCTGTGGTCCCAGCTACTTGGGAGGTGGAGGCAGGAGACTTGCTTGAGCCCAGGAATTGGAGGTTGCTGTGAGCTGTGAAGCCACAGCACTCTACCCAGGGTGACAGCTTGAGGCTCAGTCTCAAAAAAAAAAAAAAAACCCACCTTAAATATCATTTTCTCCCTGAAAAATTTCTCTTTTTCGCAATTTTAAACTTTGAAAATACAATCTTAATTTTATTATGCTACAACCTGCCTCTTTCTTACATCACAGTCATTTACGCCCTTGAATTATTCCTTCTCACAGATTTTAATCTTCTTTTGGGCAAGGAGACTGCTAGGGCTTATGACTCCATCTATGTAATTCTTCAATAGATATTTGTCAATATGAACCAAAGACCTACTCTAGATACTGGCCCTATAAATTTCATTTGGTAAAATATATCTGAGAGAATCTAAATATGTCTTCACTGTTCTGAAACAAGAGTGCTAAGTTATTGCAGGAATTTTATTTTTGGCTTTGTTAGTGAAGGCACAAGTATTAGAGGAGTATTTCCAAAACAGCAATCTTAGTAAACCTTTCATTCACCATGTGAAAAATGACAGAAAGTGTCGAGAAAATACTTTTGATGTAACCTTAGGACCCATGATAAAGCAACCCAAAGCATGCAGAAACAAATTCATCTGACTTGCTTAGAAGAAAAATTATGCAAATCTTAACACAATAAATCACAGCAATGTGTACAAAATCCAATCCTCTAGCATATTTATGTACCCAGTAGGTATTCCGTATATGCTAAACTACAAACAAAACAATCACAAGCAGTAAATATGTCTTGCAGATACCATAGCACTAAATAGAGCAACCAAAATAACAATAAATAAAAAATTACCCCAATTGATCATTCCTCCCTGGATCAGATATATCACACACCCTTCTCTCATCCAGGGAGTCTGTGAAATGAGTACATATGTGCAGAAGGTCATCGTACCTTTTATTGACAAGTTGGCCAAATCAAAGTGGATCATGTCAGCCTGGTTTGGTTTGCCTAAGGGGAAGACATGCTGTCAGAATTCTTTACCATCACAAGTCCAGTGAGAAGTTAGGAGAAAGCAGTTACAACCTTTATTTCATTTATCTTAGGTCAGAGATCTTATGTGACTTATCTTCAGACCCTGGGCCACAATATAAATGCATATTTTAGATTAAAAGAATCTTTATCTAGCTAACACATCTATTGCAATGTATTCCTAATGAGACACCAGGAAACTTGGTTTCTGGTAGTGTGTGACACTTACAACGCATGTGAACAAGTCTCTTAACTACTCTATGCCTTAAGACGGGGGTGACCATTTGCCCTTCATTACTTGTAATAGTTCTGTTTATACATGCTATATCTGCCTAATTATTAATAGCATCTTTTTTCAAAAGTGTCTGCTTTTGAGAAATAAATTATATGGTTATTCTACTTATCAAAGATTAAGGACCAATAATCTTTAAGGTCTTTTGCTGCTGCATATTTCTGTAATTTTAACTAATTGAAAAAAGTATCCAAAGTGAGAGCCAATTAAATACATATGTATACTATATATATTTGAGTTTGATACTGTACCTATGTTTTTATATTCCATATGCAATCAATTCACCATATCACAAGTACCTTTGCAGAGTCTGACCCAACTCAGAGAGCACACTGATAATTCCGATCCTCTACCAGTGTTCATGGGTAGAAAGATGAGAATAGACAGTAACTTCACAGACTAGTGCAAAGCCTTTTCTTATTTATTTGGGATTATATTTCTTCTCATCTTTGCTGGTATATAAAGAAAAGAAGTACTTTTCCTTATAAAACTTTTGTCTTTGAGAGTTCATTGGGCTTCAGTTGTTCTTGAAGTAATGTTTCTTCACAGAAAAATGAAATTTATAACAGCAAGAAATGTAAATTTAGTTAGTGGATAAAAGCAAGAACATTAAAATAAGAAGAGTTGCCATGGATAGAGGCAGGTTGACAAATGCTCCTGAATGAAGGGGAGATAAGTGTTAAAATATGAGAAAAACAACAAAGTGCATTCAGATTTGCTAGGTCATATCCTTGGCTGTGGATATTTGTCAGATGTTGTGACAGATGTGCCTCCTAGTATGACTCTTGGCAATAGGCAATTGTGTTTGTTTAAAGAAAAATGCTTATGCATAGTCAATACACTGGAGGTAGATGTATCAATAAACATTTAAGACAGAACAAAAAGGTCTACGGAGAAAGTAAGCCCATGTATAACATTTCTCCTCAAAATGAACACACACTGCATCCCACAGCATAATGCTCTTTGGATATGTATTTGAGCAGGTGAAAGGTGACAACTCTCAGTAAGTTGAGAGAAAAAGTAATAGCAAAGACAATGATGTATGATGTCTTTCAAATTGCTTTGACTTTAGCCCATGTCTTTGTCTTTTAGATTGCTCTGTTTAATGATGTTAAATAATCTCAAGTACACTTTGAAGTTGGGTAACTCACAAAGCTCTTCAAAATAACTTTGAAGTTAGATTCTGTAAAGCCTCAAATTGAAGTATAATTCAGGGATCCGGAATGTGGTGTACCTCTTCGATCACTGTGATATGAGAATGGTCAATCAGGGACTGCATCTTAAGAGTGCAGAGTGAAATGGGGAGTTGAAAAGTTTGCCTGCTGAGACAACCACTTTTACTATGTCCAGATATTTTTTTTCACATTATCTTTATTAGTAAAAGAAAATTTAAAACCGTTTTTAATAAATTTTTGAAGTTTTTGTTATTGTTGTTTTACGTTTTTAAGAGTTTTCCCTGTAAATAAAGCCATGCCTCCACTTTGACCAGAATAGAAGGAAACCTGGAAGTTTAAGACAATCAGAGCAGTGCTAAGAAAAATGGAGAGCGTTAAAATCAATGTGACTTTCCATTCAGGATTTCAAATTCCTAAAAAGAAGGAATTAGGTAATGTGTATTTATCATTGTTTTCATGCCCAGTAAAGTACCATATAAACTTTAAATCTTCCCATAGGCTTTCCAATTGAGGAGACACAGGAAGTCAGAGAGGCCATTCATCTTACGGAGGAAACTGCTGCTGGCAAAACACTTTTGTGAGTACTATTTAGGATCATCTAAAGAAATGAAAAAGATTTCCCAGTATTTTGTAATTCAGGATGAATGCACTAAGATATAGTACCAGGCTTAAAAACAATCTGGCATACCCACTAAAAATAAGTATATATGAGGCAATGTGCATGGTCATTAAATACATGGAGAGATGTTCAAATTCTTTAGTAATGAGGATAATGTGACTACAACCCATAGGAATGCCACATTTATTGCAATTTAGTTGGCAAAAAGTAACAAATCTATAATACTCTTTTAAACACTGATGGTGAGAATAAAACATTGGTATAGCCACTTTGGAAAGCATTTTGATATTATCGTATAAAAGTGAATGTTCGTGTAACCTATAACCACAGCAATGTGATTCCTTAGTACATGCCCAGGAGTAAACATTTACACATATTCACCAGAATGTGTTCATTCATACAACACAATTTATACAAACAACATTTGAAATAAGAATCTGCCAAAAAAAAATAAAAATAAAAATTTTCATCAAAAAGAGAATAATTATATAGTTTTTGGTATATTAATACAATGGAAGAGCACACATCTGAGAAAATAAACTATAGTCACATACCACAATTTGGTGAGTCTACTTAGTGAGCAAAAAACTAAGACCCTGAAGCTTTTATATAACATATTACTAAATATAATACTAAACTTTATACTATTTGTGGGGAGAGGATTTATTTCTTTTTTATTTTTTGAAGCAGGTTTTCTTCTGTTGCCAAGGCTACAGTGCAGTAGAGTCATTGTAACTCAGTGCAACCTCAAACTCCTGGGCTCAAATCATCCTTTTGCCTCAGCCTCCTATAAAGCAAGGCCTACAGGCTTATAATTACATCCATGGAGCCCAGCTAATTTGTTTAATTTTGGGGAAACACAGGGGTCTTACTATGTTTATTAGGCTGGTCTTAAACTTCTGGCCTCACGTGATCCTCTTTCTTTAGACTCCCAAATTGCTAAGATTATAAGCTTCAGACACCATATCTAGCCTAAATTCATTATCTTGGTCTTGTTGAGGTGTGTTTGGTCTTAGCATTTTGAGTATATGTGCATGTGATACACACACAATCATTTATATTGTATATACATAAACTCCCAATTCCTGCTTTCTTTGGGCTACGGAAGCATCTGGATATGGTCAGGAGTAATGCATTACAAAGTGAAATTTATTCTCAATGTTCTAGTTACTGGATTGTCTGGGGCTACACAGATATTCATTATACTGGATGCCTTTATTAATCAATATCATAATTACAGCATTTCAAGAATCCAATTCATAAGAAACAAATATCTTTAAATATAAAAATTGCACAGAATGGTAAAGAGCTGTTATCCTGTGTCTTACATTTTTCTTAGAATTTTCACATATATTGCACTTTTTGAGCCTTAAAGCCTTCCCAGTGTTTATATTACAGATAAGAAAACTGAGACTCACACAAGACTGAGTGATTAATCAAAATCAAAGTGATAGTCCCAGAGTAAGAGCTGAGTCAGCAAAGGTTCAGGTTACAAAATCAATGTTCACAAATTGGTACCATTCCCATATACCAATAATAATCCAGCTGGCAGTCAAATCAAAGAGTAAATACCATTTGTAACAGCTATGAAGAAAGTAAAATACTATGTATACTTAACTAAGGAGGTGAAAGATCTCTACAAAACACTGAGGAAAGAAATTGTATGTGACACAAATGGAAAAACATGGCACACTCATGAATTGGTAGAATCAACATTGTTAATTGTCCATTATACCCAAAGTGACTTACAGATTCAATCAAAATACCAACATCGTATTTCACAGACCTAGAAAAAAATAATCCTACACTTCCTGTGTAACCTGAAAAGAGCCAGAATAGCCAAACCAATCTTAAGCAAAAGGAACAAATCTGGTGGCATCACATTAACTGACTTCAAACTATAGTACAAAGCTGTAGTAACCAAAACAGTATGATAGTGTCACAAAAATAGAGAGATATACCCATGAAACAAAACATATTACCCAAGTATAGAACTATTTCCATACAGCCAACTGATCTTTGACAAAGCTGGTAAAAATATACTCTGGGGAAAAGAAGACCTATTCAATAAAAGGTGCTGGTAAAATTGTATGCAGAAGATTGAAACAAAGATCTGTATCTTTTACCACTCACAAAAATTAATTCAAGATGGATGAAAGACTTAAATGTAAAGTGTGAAACTATAGAAATTCAAGAAGAAAATGTTGGAAAACTTCCAAGATATTGGCCTAGGCAAGAAATTTATGAAGAAGACCTTGATAACAATCATAACTATAAAAATAAATGAATAAATGGGACTTTATTAAATAGAAAAGCTTCTGCATAGCTGAGGAAATAATCAACAGAGCACAAAATAGGAGAAAATATTCTGAAATTATATGGTCAATCCCTGAGTTATAAACATCCAATTTAGGTGCAACTCGCTCTTAGCAATAAATGCTATTACAGGCAGTCTCTTAGATACAACCATCTGACTGTTGTATGATTTTCAATTACAAACAGAGGCTATTAAAGGTAATAGGTAAATATACCTCTTCCAACTTAACATGCGAATTCAACTAAGGAACAAACCTACAGAACCTATCTTATTTATTTGTAGCTCAGGTACTATCTATGCATCTGACAAAAAGCAAATAACCATAATCTAAATATAATTCAAGCAAATTATCAAAGAAAAATCAAAAACCCCACTAAAAAGTGGACAAAATATATAAACAGAAGCCTTTCAAAAGAAGATAGACAAATGGCCAAGAAACACATGGAAAAAATGCTTAACATCACTAATTATTAGGGAATTGCAAATTCAAACCCCAATGAGCTATTTATCAGCTTACGTCAATTAAAAGAACATTTATTAAAAAGTCCAAAAACAATAGATGCTGATGTGAATGCAAAGAGAAAGGAATACTTATATACTCTTGGTGGGACTGAAAATTGGTATGTCTATGGAAAGCAATATGTAGATTTCTCAAAGAACTAAAAGTAGATCTACCATTTGATCTAGCTACCCCACTACTAGGGATTTACCCAAAGGAAATAAAGTCATTTTAAGAAAAAGAAACCTGCATTCGAATACTTATTGTAGTGCAATTCATAATTGCAAAGATGTGGAATCAACTCAGTGCCCATCAGTTTAGGATTGGATTAACAAAATGTGGTAGATTCACATATGTAGACTATTCAAGGTTTTCAGCCATGATGAATGATGAATTAAGGCCTTTTACAGCAATTTAGATGGAACACCACATGTACTCACTATTAAATTAAAACTAACCAAGGAGCACATAAGTGCACAGAGGGAAATAAAACTCAGAGGAAATCAAACAGGGTATAGGGAGAAAGAGGGGATGGAAACAAACTGACCTAACTCGTACAATGAACACTATTTGGGTGATGAGTACTCTTACAATATTGACTCAAGCATAACAAAATTGATATATGTAACCAAAACATTTATACCCCTATAATATGTTGAAATTTTTTGTTTATTATTTTATTTTTGAGACAGAGCCTCAAGCTGTCACCCTGGGTACAGTGCTGTGGCATTACAGCTCACAGCAACCTCCAATTCCTGGACTCAAGCAAGTCTCCTGCCTCCGCCTCCCAAGTAGCTGGGAGGGCCCGGGCTGGATTTGAACCTGCCAGCTCAGGTGTACATGGCTGGTGCCTTAGCCCATTCAGCCACAGGCGCCGAGCCTAATATGTTGAAATTTTTATAAAACATTAACAAAAAGCAAAAAGAAAACACTAATGTGTCACAATCAGTTATCACCAAAACATGCAGGGCAATTTTACAGTCTCACCTTTGGAGAATTGTGGTGGTCTTCTCTGTACTTTCTTTCCACCTCCCTTAGCTTTTGGAAGATCTAAAATCATAAATTGAGAGTCTATCCTTTTATGTAAGGTCATTATTATGAGATATGTAATCATTCTTCTTAAAGAAGACCTCACATTTTATAACAACAGAATATTGTCAAACACAGTGACAAATTCCATATTGTAATGGTTATGGAAGTAGAATTAATTGATATGTTAAATAATTAGAATGCAATTTATTATTGATAATGATATATAGAGTGAGAAGAAAAATAGAACAATGACATTCAAAAGAATGCTGAAATAAAAAGATTGTGAATGAAATGAGAAGTTAAAATTCTAGGTTACTTTTAACCAAGAATACGGATTGATTAGGTGTAAATGTAGCAGTCAAATGCAATATAGGAAGTGAAGGGAATTCAGGTATCAGCTACAAGACAAGAAGTAGGAGTAGACTAGATGGTAGGTGCAGACGGTTCAGCAGAGTTTGATATGAAAAAGGTTTCTGAACATAAGTCAAATATTTTGTGTCATTTTTGGTCACTTCTCAAGGAAAACATAATCACATTTCCACTTTATACAACTTAGGTAATAAAGACAATAGTAAAAGGGTATGTTAGAAGAAGACATAGATATGATTTGGGAAGGGGGCTAAGTAAATATTATTTCAGGTCTCTGAACTTGGCAAGTCATTACATATTGAGGGGGGCATTCTCCTCTTAATATTAATTCATTCCTTGACTTGCTAAGAAATAGAGAATAAAATTCCTTCACTTTCACAAAAGAATTTTTGCCTTCATTTAATCTGATATTAAGAGAAATAGAAAGATTCCTCCTGATCCCAGTAGAAACTAATGAAGTATTTCTCTATTCCTCAAGGATAAGTGTCACTGAAGGAGCCAATGCTGAAATAAGAGCAGCATTGGCTTTTACTAATTGTTTCAATCCTTGTGAACTAAAAACCCTTCTTCCATAATAATTCATTCTTCACTGGTGTCTGGATAAAGGCGATAAAACTTCTAAAAAAACCAAAAACCCATGGGACAAACTTTTAATTTCTTTCAATTTTGTGAATGAGTAGAGACTCTCAAGCCTTCTACCCTTGGATTTAGAGATTTACTTTTGTCTAATAGATGTACCTAGAAATCGCCTATCTCCATTGAGTCCCATGACTAATTTAGAAAACATTAGATACATTAGAAAGACCACCTCAATAGATATACACATAGTTCAATGATAAACATGGCTGGAGTGGCTGGATAAGGCTTCAGTAGCCAGAGAAGATTTTAAGAGAAGAAAGAACAATCCAGGGGACAGAATATCACACTAGGTCAACAGGATCTGTGTAGATTTGGGAAGCATGAAAGACATTTTAATCAAAGGAAGACATATAATCCCTATAAATGTTCTCTGGATGAAAGGTTATTTCTCAGGCCCTGAATACTGTGGCTACACCTCAGCCACAAAAGAACCGCAAGAGAAATGGTACACTCTTCTGACAGTAGCAGCAATCTATTAGAGGACTGGTCTGTGAATTTGAGGGCAGAGTCTCCTTTCACTACAGATTAGTTTGGGTAGGATTCTCTGTAATCAGCTGATGTGAAGCTTGGTAATATGAACTTTCTTACCACCCTAGCTCCTGTGTTACCTGCTCTGAGATCTGATATTTCACCACTCAAGTATCATCTCTCCATATCTTATAGAATTTTCAGTCTCCAAAAGGCATTGCTTATGCACACACACCCCCACATGAAGAACATCCCATGCCTTTAGATAGAAGTGGCACTAGACAGCTCAGTAAAAAGGATTATATGGCTATAATAAGACCAGTAAATAAAATAGTCTTTTACTCGGACACTCAAGAGTCTGGGACATCAAGGTAGGGTCTATGAAAAAAATGTTGGAAAGTCATCATAGTCGACCATTCTCTCCATTTTTAGTCTCAAAAGAGCTGCCTTGAAACTTGGCTTTAAAGAAGTGTACTGGGCTTTACTTCAGCAGTCCAATCTCTCCCCACCAGGGTGAGCCAAACCATTTCCTTACCTTGGTGCTTAACCTAATTTGGAATCCTTTGCAAAATGCCTTTACCACCTGCCTGAGGTGAAAGGAACAAAGCTCATGCCAACTGACAGGACTGCTTTCTGCAAGGCTGAGTTAACAGGGCAACCTTACATTATCTTTTGCTGAATAAGGAGATTTTTCCCAACAGTGAAGGCTGAGAATGTACTTTTCTTGACTCTTTTAAATGAAACTCAGGTTAAGTGGGGAGAAACCAAAACGGCAGATTTCACACTTTGGGGGTGATAGCAGTGTTTTCCGGTCCTGCAGAATGAAGGTACATAGGGAGAAGAAAGTAAGGAAAGTGTATTCTCTCTATAGACCAAGCTAGAAAAGCAACAATATCCCAGAGAGAAATGTCTTCTCTGGAACACTATTGTGCTAATCAAGTAATTTCCATCTAATGAAAGCTCTATTATCACTTCTCATTATTCATTAAAGGACAAGCCCTTGAAACTTGTCTGGATCAGTGCAACAATTCCATCCCTAGAACATAACCTTCACTCTGTCACCAAGGTCAGTCACTTTCTCCCAATATCTTCTGTATCATGTCCCTCTGGGGCTCAAATGTTTGCAGAACCTCTTCAGCATCTCCAGGATGACGCATGAATGTAACTTGACTTTTAAAGTCTTTTGTATGGAGGTCCTGACTTACCTTCTTAAAAAAAAAAAGTAAAAAATAAAGCTAAAGCTTACCTATTCCCCTTACAAACTCTCTCAAATGGCTCTTTTCTGTGGCCAGTTGATTTTATCTGCTTCTGTTTCTTGTCCAGTTCTACTAATTTATCATATAGTTCTTTCAAGTGGATACATGTGCTAATTTATAAAATCTATCTACACTTTATGTCTTTTTCCTCCTCTCCAACATCTTTATGAATACTTCAGCATGCACTGCAGTCTCTCCACTTCTTTTTCTGTAGTTATGGCTAAGATAAGCCCACACCCTGTGCACTGTGTCATAATACAGCTTTATTTGTGCATATTAAGTATGTTCATCTCATTCATCAACTAGAATAACTACATTATTATTTTCCCTAAGTTGAGTGCTGAGTCTCAGCTGAGTGCTGAGTTTTTCCTCTTCTCACCAAAAAACCAGCTAAGGGATCAAGTTCAAGATGTCATTTGAAAGTGATTCTGCTTTAATTTAATCCAGCAAGAAAAATAGTTCAAATGGAGGTCATTCCCTTTAGATCCACTACACATTTCATATTGACTGCAAGAAAGAACTGGATACAGTTTTTTTAAAAATCACTGATGTTCTTCACCTTTAAGACAAGATTCAAAGGCTACTTATAGTGGATTGAATAGTATTTTCAAAATTTTATGTCTGCTAGCAACTGTAGAATGTGAACTTATTTGAAAATAAATTCTTTGCAGTTATAATTAAGTTAAGATGGGTTCACACCAGTTAGGGTGAGCCCTAAATCCAATGGTTGATGTCCTTAATAAGGAGAAAGGAGGGCAGGCTGAGATACATAGAGGGAATATGCCATGTGACAGTGGAGGCAGGGATCACAGAGATACGGCTACAAGCCAGGAAGGCTGAGGATTGCCAGGGTCCACTAGATCCTAGGAAGGGACAACACTTCCCTCAAGCCTTCATAAATAGCATGTCCCTACTGACACCTTGATTTCAGGCTACTAGCCTCCAGAATTGCGAGAGAACAAATTTCTGCTGTTTAAAGACACCCCTTTGTGGCAATTGTTATAGCAGCCTACAGCAATGAATGCAGATGATGAGTGTTGTGTTAAATGTCCCAAATGTGAGTGTGCCATGTCATTCAGAATAGAAATCTTACAACTAGCTGAAAAACAGTTCTGACCAGGTAAAATCACTTTCTATGGATGGCTTTAAAAATAGAATTTCTTCTCATTGTTCTGGGATGGTTTTGGTGTGATCCTACTTGAAAGGAGGTGAATGAACTAAGCGACCTTTCAAGATCTTCTTCAATCCTTTGATACCAGGATTTTACGAACTCTGCTCACTTGATAATCTGGGCCAGCTTTACTTGTGCATTTATACTTCAAGAATAGTTCTGTATCTCAAAACTTCTATTAGATGCAAATGCATTCCCTTATCGCCCCAATCCCCCACACCCTCTACACAAGCACAGCCATATCTTTGCTCATACTAATATATTTGTTCTTACTAATCACTTCTGTAGGATGCTTCATTGCATCTCGTCTAGACTATTTTTGTTCATGATTAGAGGTGACAGTTTGATTTTCTTTTTCTTTTCAACCAATGGAATTGAAAATGTTGGGCGGCACCTGTGGCTCAGTGAGTAGGGTGCGGCCCCATATACTGAGGGTGGTGGGTTCAAACCCGGCCCCGGTCGAACTGCATCAAAAAATAGCTGGATGTTGTGGCAGGCACCTGTAGTCCCAGCTACTCAGAAGGCTGAGGCAAGATAATTGCCTAAGCTCAAGAGCTGGAGGTTGCTGTGAGCTGTGACTCCACAGCACTCTACTGAGAGCAATAGAGTGAGACTCTGTCTCTTCAAAAAAAAAAAAAGTGAAGAAAATGTTTCATTAAACTAGTTACTGACATTTCTTAAAACTTCTGTATTAGTTATAATTGAGTAGGTTTCAATATTAAATAATCCAAACTTATAGTGGTTTAAAACAAAAATAATTTTCCTCACTTACTCAACATGTCCATTCCCTGGATCAGTGAGAGGTTGTGGTCTACATCTGCGCATTTAAGAAGGCAGGACCAATGGAGTTCTGACATCTGGGACCTCTCCAAAGCTGAAAGAGAATATGGAAAATGATAGACTGATTCTTAAAGGCTTCCACTTCGACAGGATGTGTAACACTCACTATCACTCTTCACAGCCAGAACATTATGTCCACACCTAACTTTGAAAGGACAGTGAAGTGTAATCTTACCATGTCCTTGAAAGGAAGAGGACTGTGAATATTGGTAATCAGAATAAATGATGACTAGCATTCTAAATCACAATTCAGAATATTTGTTACTCTACTTTATGTAAGGTATCATAGGTACTCAGTTACTGTGTCCTCCCAGTGTTAAACAAATTTATATTCTGACTAAGAAAATAATTAATTCTCCCTGAGTAAGGAGTTGCAGATAGAGACAGAATTTTTGAGTGGAGCCTCTCAAGCATAAGCAGTAGTCTCAGGATGGAAACTGGGATGGAGAGAGTTTTAGGTAATTTGAGCAGGAAAAGTAGAAGTCTATTTCCAGGACTGTGGAAGAACCTGAAATATTTGGGGTCAGGGAGAAGGAAGTAGGAAGTTCAATGTGACTAGACTGTAAGCATCCAGAGAACTGAGGCAGTTTAACTATTTCTGATGCTCCTCAGATCTCTCTGCTTGTGTCTGTGCACATAGTACAATATCTGGGATTCTATGGGACTGTGATCCTGCAGTTCTTATCAAGGATTTCTCTACCAGATCTATAGCAGCTTGAGTGCTTCCCATGCCACAGGGCAAGCACCAGGATGGGGTAAGCAAGCCATAGGGTGCTGGCTCTTGAAACTAATCTTACAACTGCTCACACCAGAAAACAGCCATCTAAAAGTAAAGCTTCAAAGATAGAGTGCGTATAAACAAAGTTAAAAAATAAGGCATAAAATAGGAATTCATTATTTCAGCATTTCCTTTTCCTATATAGACCAAAATAAATCTATCCAGAATTCCTACAATTCCATACATAGGTCAGTTTCTTTAGTGCTATTGTCCTCCATTGGTGCCCCCCACAAATATCCCACACTCTACTATCCTTGACTATGCCACCTGTGTTTGCACTGTGTCTCCCTTCTTCAGTATTTCTAGTTCCCAGTAAGCTTCGCCAGTCTTCTCATCTCTCTGTAGCCCTAACCATGTCAAAGGCTTCCCATTGTTGCTGTCCCTCAATCCCTTGCTCTCTTCTTTCTGTTCTTCTGAACCTTCCCATTAGTTTCATTTGAAGCTGGAGTGAATTCTGTTTCCTAATAAGAATCTGACTATTATAACCTATGTAATCCCCCAAGTTAATGAGTTAACATGTTGTCCATAGATGGAATGTAAGGGAAAGGACAGATTCCAGTTGTAGTTATTATCATGACTCCTGCAGACTTTTGCCTAAGGTGAATTGCTGGGTTGATCTCATTTTATCATCCATTTGCACGATATTCTTCTGATTTCAAGATTATGCAAAGGCCTTTCATCCTTTCAAATAGCATATAACTCCATGATTTAAAATAACAATAACAGCAAATAAAAAAAATTCATGCTTTCCTTAACAAAGCCTGATGTTTCTCGAGAAAGAAAAAAGACAAAAGGATGTTTTCCTGGTGATAGGAGCCCACTAAAAAGTTTGTGAAGAAAACAAACTCCCCTCAGGCAGTAATCAGTGGTCACACAGTATCTGACAAGCACAGCGGAATTTTAGCTGTTGCTCTAGGGCTGTTTTTAGTTTTGGTCAATTCCTTTGCTAACTGGGATATGAAAGGAACCCAAGTGAAAATAGTCCTAAGGGGGAACAATAAGCAAGATAATGTAAAACTAACTCATTACATCTGGAATATTAAGACTTTTCCTTAGAAGATTTTCTTCTTTTTGCCCTAGAGCATTTGAAAATTCTAAAGATCCATTTTATATAAAGTCAAAATAATATATTACGTAATATGTATTTTAGGTTTAAAGGCTTGTTACAATGAAACTGGAACTATAGTGAATTTAAAGCAGAAAAATAAACTGAAAAGGCCCCATAAAAATATGTAGGCCGTAGTGAACTGATGTAATCGCATCAGCTTTATGGTATGAGACCCCTGATTTGTGTTATACCTAAATTCTTTCTGCCTTGTTCTGGAGTTAGAATGTAGTCATAGCATCTCTTTCTAGACTTTTTTTTTTTCCTTCTCTAAAAAAAACTGCAGTCTTATTTTCTGACTAATTAGAACGGTTTATAATTAGTTTTTGGCCTGTAGGAAGGGATTAATCTCTTTAAGAGGTGTGGAAGATTCAGCAGCTTCTGTTAGCAAGGGTAATCCATGCCAACTTTGTATGTATGTATGTGTGTATTTATTTATTTAGTTAGTTATTTATTGAGTTTCCTTTTTTAAAAAAAAGTTTCATTCCATAGATTTAATTTTTATGTCAGGGTTAAAGTAAATTTCAAAATTCACTCTCTTTTCTGCACACAAGTTTTAAAGTCAGTTTTTGAATTTACTCCCACACACAAACATTCAGGTTTAAAGAAGCCATTCATTACATGCCTCAAGATTAAGAATCTGCTGATTCTCACATCTTCTTGAAAAGTACATAATTTGTGTATACCTCGTAACCCCCACCTCAATCAGTCAGTTCTGCAAAGATCCTCTGCTAGATGCAGAGGATATGAAAATGACACAGTAGGTATGAAAATGAAAAAGCAGAGTCTTTCTAGGTATTTACAAGATAGCTGAGAGTTATACCTTATTAAACTAGGCATCAATGTCATTCTGCAAGGAATATAGCATCAGATGTCATATGAACTCTAGATGTAGTAAGAAACATAATTTTGGAGGAAATTATCCCAATTATGATCCTGCTATCAACGAGAACCAACTGGAACTACGATTTGAGGAACTCTTCTTCTTCATTAACATGATAGGCAACATTGTTTCTGTGGTTTTTTTTTCTTGGTTTATAAATTGATGGTTGTATTATTTTTTAATATCAGATATCTTAAGCATCAGGTAGACTCTATAATTCTTATTTGGCAACAGGGATGCACTCTCAACAAAAATACTGAGGTAGGTAAGGATGACTATTAATATTAAAACAAAACAAAAACACTGTAAGTAGAAAAAGTCACGACTCCTTTCTCCCTTCATGGAGTTGAGAAGTTACATGAATTTTTTTTGTTAGAGCCCTCCGTTGGATTGCTTTTGGAAGATATGCAATTAAATGTTTTACTATAGGTAGAAGAGTCATCTATGATTAAGATTGTGTAAGGAGGAAGTGAAAGGTGTCCAGCCTGGTTTTTCACATTCCTGTTTCTCTAGAATATGTTCCTTCTTTCAGGATGATGAGAGATAAGACATATGCTCTTCTACCAACCTCAGATTCCCTGCACAGAGCACCTTAGATCTCTCACAAATCAAATCCAGTGTATCTCAACAGACTAACAGTGCAATGTGGATACAGAATGAGAATACCAGAGAATGGATGGCCACATTTCAAAATGGTAAGCCCCTGGTATCCTGCCAAGTTTTATTCTCCAAGTTGGTGGACAATCTTGTCCCTCACCTACTATGCAAATTCAAATCCAAGCATTTCTTATTCGTATTTAATAGTCAAGTATAATTTATTTCTTTTCAAAGAAAAGAAATGCTGTGGACTATTAGAACAGGCATTGTCACTTCCAGATTTACAGTGACTAAGACTATATGCCTTTTAGTCAAACCTCCTACCCTCACATTGTAGCAAGTCTATTCACTAACTGTATGACCTTGCACATTTTGCTGAAACTGCCTATTCCTCTGTTTCTCTATCTGAAGAAATGAGGATAATAATGTGACCTACCTTGTAAGGTTGTGGTGGGAGTTAAATGAGGTATTACTTGTAACTTGCATAAGAGAAAGTTATGCACATAGTAACTTTCCATAAGAAAAGAATTTGGCACATAGTAAACATTAAATATTCAATGAGGCCAGTGAACCTCATTCAGTACCTAATAACATTCCAAGGGGCATGCCCTTTTACATAACTTGACCATACATCCTTGAATTCAGTTCACATGTTCATACTTCTAGGTCTCATTTCCAACACCAAATGGAGGACCTTGCACCAAACAGACATTTTGTCAGTATTACTCAACTGCTACTTGGCAGGAGTTTCTGCTTTATTTTCTTTTTCTTTTCTTTTTTTCTAAATTTCAGGTTAATGTGAAGGTACAAACAACCTCACCATAATATTTGAATTTCTTAGGTAAAGTATCTCTTGTAGTTGTGTCCCATACCCAAAATATGTGCCTTGTACCCCTGCATTGTGCCCAGTAAGTGGGAGCACCCCAAACTGTCCCTCTCCTTCCTTCCTCGTCCCTCACCACCCAACTTGAATTGCAATGAGGTTTTCTCTCATGTGGGCCTGAATTAGATCATCTTCTGGCTTCATATTAGTATGGAGTATATTGGATATTTGATTTTCCATTCTTGTGATACTTTACTGAGAAGAATATGTTTCAACTCCATCCAGGTTAATACAAAGGATGTAAAGTCTCCATTTTTTTAATGGCTGAATAGCATTCCATGGCACGCATGTACCACAGTTTGCTAATCCGTTCCTAAGTTCATGGCCATTTAGGTTGTTTCCATATTTTGGCTATTGTAACTTGATCTGTGATAAACAATCTAGTATAAATGTATTTATGATAAGATGATTTTTTTCTTCTGGGTAAATGGAAAGTAGTGTAGTTTCTGGTTTCTTTAAAACAGAGGATAAATTGCAATCCCTGTAGGGGATTAAGTAGTGGAATAACTTTTGAAAGTGTAGTTTAGTGACATCCAATGACAGCTATGCAGATTACATTAGGCTGAGTTGAGCACAGCTCTGTCTGAATTCCTCCTTTCCAAGTTCTTGTCCATGCATTTGAGACAACTGTTCTCCCCAGATTGCTCTAGTTGTACCTCATTTGGAAGAGAGAATAAATTATAACTCAGATTTGTCCCTAGACACAAATTTATATGTTAAAATAAGCACCTTTCTACATACTGTCCTCCAATAAACATACCAGCAGGAGCGTAGCCCATTTTACCACATCTTTGCTGGTGAACTCACAGTAACACTACAGTGTATCACCATTTCTTGGCCTCTTAAAACATTTTTCCCCCTTCTTACATAAACAAGGAACTTGATTGTAATTTTTGTGAAACTTCACAGTTCAAATGAAAGGTCCATAAATGTCCCATGATGGCCCCAATTTTGGAAGCAGCCATTTCTGTCAAAATGCCCAGAACAACCTCACGATGGTCAAAGGCTGAAAAGCATAGATAGGAGGAATGAATGAAGTAGCAGGAACAACAACAACATAAGCTTCTCTATGCTAGATCGTAAGAATGACATGCTTTCTTTTACAGAAAAGAACTCTTCTAGACACACACAAACACAGACACATATCTTCAAAAATGGCTGAAGCCTGGAGACAGTTTTTTGTAACAATGATAATAATTGCTACTATTTTGTCAGTGCTAATTCGGTATGAGATTCTTATGTGTTTAATCTTCAATTTTACACAATCTTCCAAGAAGCTGCAGTTATTTTTATTATATGAAACCAACAAGGCTCAGAGAGGCTGCTTGGCTGAGCCACGTCCATACCACCTGCATGTATCCTGTCTCTAACACTCAGTTACTAATGTATACTTTTACCATACATTGTACATGACTTACAGATTCACCCACAGGGCAGTATACAAAATAAGTGGCTAGATTCAGTCATTGAACCTATTACATGAACAATATAGAACTCATTCAAATGCCTCAGGGACCATAAATCCATCCAGGATACCCCTCCTCTAAGCTGAATGTTTATGTCTTGTTTTGAGTGTATAACACCTACCTCATCACCAAGACTATAAATTATTTTCTTTCATCTTTCAGATGGTGTTATACAACCAATAGATGATCTATATGTACATTTATTTTATCTTGTTTCCAAAATGTAGTATGCATTAAATTATAATAAAATATATATCTTTTTGTTGAAAAGGTAGCTGGCTCTTAAGTTATGGGTGCTTCCTTTTCCAAGAGTAAAATTGAAGTGTTCTCAATAGTTGCAGTGTAGACACAAAAATATGGTTGGTATTCTAAGAAGAAAATTATAAACTGCCAAAGTTTGAGAAATAAGAGTTACTAAGAAAAAAAATAAAGGTCATAAGGTAAGAATAGGAAGATAATGTATACATATTTAAATCAGTAAGACTCAATGAAAATCCTCCCCAAGTACAGAAAGAGTCATTAGAAGAAGTGTCAGAACTGTGAGAAATTTTTTTTAAATTTATGCAGAACAGGTTGAGGGCATAACAGAGATACTGTGCTTTTGGTTCCAGACCACTGCAATAAAGAAAATAGCAGGAAGGAGAGCAGGAAGGCAAATAGGACATACAGTTCATTCAGATGAGTGCCTTGATGGAGAAACAACTGTGAATGCAAGATATCTACCCAACAAATGCTATGTACTTAACAAATCACTTTTCCAACTAATAAAGGTGATGTTTTCTAATCACAATATAAAAAAAAAAATCATCCAAATTTCATCAAATAATCACAATGATAAAGTTATCTTACACTTAATGTTTTTCATTACTACTAATATTGTTCATTGTTAAGTTCTTAAAAATGAACTAAGGGCAGACCCAAAGAATCAGTAATGATCAGTAGTAGATGACTTATGTACACTACTGTTAAATGTAGTATTCAAAAAAAAAAATTAGAACCTTCATACAAATGTAAAAATTTAACACATTCAGCTTTTGATTTTTCTTATAAAAGGAACAAAGAAGATGTTATAATCAGCTCAAAGAAAAAGTAAAATGTATAACTATATTTATATATGTATACCTATATATGCACATATACATGTACATATATATAGATGTGTGTGTGCGTGTGTGTGTATGTATATATATAAGGAATTGAAGTGCAAATGACTACATTTTTTTTTCACTAAGGCAGAGGAGAAAGTCAATGGAAACTTTTTGAAAAAATATTTGCCTACCTATCAGTTCCCCTGTAATTAATAAAGAGGTGAAAAGTACAGGCATACCTCACTTTATCATGCTTCACTTAGAACCAAGAACTATGACCTTATAAGATGGCAAGCTTTATCAATAGGTGTTGCATGCCTTCTGATGCATTTCACAGATAGTATGTATCTTGCAAATTGAAGGTTTGTGGCAACTTCACGTCATTGAGCAAGTCCTTTGGCTCCAGTACCATTTCTCCAAAAGCATGTGCTCATCAAGTCGCTGTGTCAGCACTTTGTAGAGACAAAGTGTTTTTAACTATGCTAGGTACACTTTTTTAGACATAATGCTATTGCACACTCAGTGGACTACAGTATAGTGGAAACATAGCTTTTACATTCACTGGTGAACGAAATTTTCTGTGAATCCATTCACTGTGATATTTTCTTTATTGCAATGGTCTGGAACAAAATGCACAGTATCTCTGATGGATGCCATAGCTGAACATAATGAATTGTGCTGAAATCAGACAGTTCAGAAAGTTGTGCTGTAGATAATGTAGAGTTTTCCACTTAAGTACATTTTTCTTCTATAGTCTCTTCTCTTTTGAACAAAAGTAATCTCAAAGATATTTCTTGATGAGAAAATAAGTCTAGGTTCATTAGTCTTAGCCTTTAATTGACATAAACAATTAATTTACTACATTGGACTTTTCATGTTTACCTTGGTGGGAATTTTCATAAGGAATCTCAGATTGGATTTTTCTCCTTTTCATGAGACAGAGTCTCACTGTGTCTCCCTGGGTAGAGTGCTGTGTCATCACCAGCACCCTCAAACTGCTATACTCAAGAGATCCTCTTGCCTAAGTCTATTGAGTAGCTGGTACTACAGGAAACTGCCACCATGTCTGGCTAGTTCAGATTGGATTTTTAATAGCCTTTGTAGTCTAGGAAGCCAATCCAAGAAACTCTTGCCACCAGATTTCACCTATTAAACAGGGTGAATACTTTTCAAGGTCTCAAAAATATCTTGAGGTTCTTGCCCTTGTTTGAAAGTGACTTTGTTACTCACTTTTAAGGCCAAAAATCCCATACCCAGGTATAAGGCCAGTTTCTTCAAGTGTTTTATAAGCATTTATTCAATAAAGTCAAACTTTGTTATTCAAAAATGGCTAGTTATATGTGGCTAAATGATGATCATTTTCATATATGACATTCCAAGCAAGGACCTTGCTATGCAGTCAATGTTTTCGAGTATGTCCTTGAAATAGCAAATTCTTATTGAACCTATATAAATAACTAAAGTGCCAAGAAAACAAGACTACTCAGTTAGAAACTCCAAAGAATCAAACATGGAGACAAAGAATAAGACAGATTTGTTACTAATATTGGAAAAACACAAGGCAAAATAGCACCTGAACTCTGATGATGAGAACTGTATTTGAAACATCTCAAGGGTTGACACACCTCTAGGAGGTCCCCATGAGCATATTGTTTCCTTATAAAAACAATAGTTGACCCATGTAAATATGACCTAGGGAAAGAGCTTCTCTTCAGATTTGACTACTTCTTCCATAAAACTCATTAATATTAACATATCAAATAAACCTAATTAATTCTGACACCTTTTCTTGATAAGGTAAGACAAATCTTTGTAATTTTTAGGAGACCTTTGAAAAATCTGAAAGATAATTTTAGGTATAAAAAGTATCATGAGAATTTTATTTTATTTTGTTTCATTTTTCATTTAGGATTCATTTCTGTGAAGGGAAGAAAAAAACATACAGTTGTCAGGAGATTTGACCTCATAAGGTGAAAATAATATTTGTCTCCCTGTCTGAAAGTGACAATGAAACATTTTTAAATGAACATAGAAAGTAACATGATTGCAAAAAACCATAGATTTTTCATAAGTGGGGAGCATTTGTTTTCCTAAATAACAAGGATGTAATAGAAAAAATATGAAGCATAGAAAATTATTCCGCTAAAATATAAAATCCGTGCAGATTACACAGAATTACATATCATAGCTTTAGGCAATGAAGATATAAAAAAAATGCATGCCCATCAAAACTGAGCAAACTTTGCTAAGTTTGTGGGATATTATATGGCTCTTTCACACTCGACATTTTCTCACATTATATAGATATGCTTTATTATATTGTATTTCACTTTACTGCACCCACAGATCTTATGTTTTTTACAAATTGAAATTTTGTGGCAACATGCATTGTGCAAGTCCATAAACAGCATTTTCAATAGCATTAGCTCACTTCACATTTTGTGTCGCATTTTTATAATTCTTGCAAATTTTGTATTTGTCGTGGTGATTTCTGATCAGTGATGTTGTGATTGCTTTGGGACACCAAGAACCATGACCTTGTAAGATGGCAAGCTTCATCAATAGATGTTGCATGCTTTCTGATGCTATACTGACCTGACATTTCTCTGTCTCTCCACCTTTTCTCGAGATTCCCTATCCCCCAGACACAACAATATTGAAAATAGGCCAATTAAGAACTTATAATGGCTTCTTAGTCTCCAAGTCTGAGGAAGAATTGAACATCTCTCACTTTACATCAAAAGCTAGAAAAGACTAAGCTTAGGGAGGAAGGCACGTGCAAAACCAAGAAAGGATGAAAGCTGGGCCTCTTATACCAAACAATTGGCCAAGTTGTGAATTCAAAGGAAAAGTTCCTATAGGAAATTAAAAGTGCTATGCCAGTGAACGTACAGATGAAAAGAAAGTGACACTTTTATATTGATGATATGGAGAAATTTTTAGGGGTCTGGATAAAAGATACACCTGGTCAGAACATTTCTTTAAGGTAAAGAAAAAGATTAATCCAGAGCAAGGCCCTAATTCTGTTCAATTCTGTTAAGCTTTGAGGCCAAGTTGAGGCAGCTATAGGAAAAACAAAATTTGTAACCAGCAAGAGTTGATTTAAGGGGTTTAAAGAAATAAGTCATCTCTATAACATAAAAAGTGGAAGATGAATTGGCAAGTGCTGATGTAGAAGCTGCAGCTAGATATCCAGGTCTGGCTAAGATCACTGACGAAGGTAGCCACAACAGATTTTCAATGTAGACAAAACAATCTTTTATTGGAAGATGCCATCTAGAACTTTCACAGTTAAGAAAAGCCAATCCCTGTCTTTGAAGCTTCAAAAGATAGGCTTTCTAATTAGCAGTTAACAGTACTAGTAACTGTAAGGTGAAGCCACTGCTCATTTCCCATGCCAAACATCCCAGGCCCTTAAGAAGGATTTGAAGCCTGCTCTGCCTATATTTCATAAATGGAACAATACAGCCTAGAAAACAGTACATCTGTTTGCCCAATGGTTTATTAATTATTGTAAGCTCACTATTAAGACCTACTGCTCATCCTTGCAAAATATTGCTCTTAAGTGCCAATGTACCTGGTCATCCAAGAGCTCTGACGGAGATGTCCAAGATATCCCAGGAGATTAATGTTGTTTTCACACCTGCTAATACAATATCCATCCTACAGTTTATAGATCAAGAAGTAATTTTTGCTGTCATGTCTTATATTTAATGAATATAATTTGTAAACCTATGGCTTCCATAAATGGTGATTCCTCTGGTGGTTATGGGCAAATTGGATACCTTCTAGAAGGGATTCACTGTTCTGGATGGCATTATGTACATTTATTATTCATAGAGGAGGTCAACATATCAACATTAACAGGAGTTTAGAAGAAATTTATTTCGACCCTCATTAATGACTTTAAGGAAGTCCAGACTTCAGTGAAGGAAGAAACTGCAGTTGTAAGATAGGGGCTATGCATTTGGGGGGCCAGAATGAGGAGCATGAACCAATCTCTTACGTGGGTTAAAGTTGTTCTTTATTTACCAAGATTCAGAATCCCAGGAAGACAGGGAGATCATTCTCAAAGTCTAATTTACTTTGAAAGAAATTCACACAACTTTTATACTTTCACCAAAGGTTAGTATTATTTTTAGCAAATGTCATCCAGCCCTCTGACCTCTAGCTGACAGACTCAGTGGTTGTTACTTTCCCAAGCTGTACATCTAGTGTTTTTAAATTCAGTCCTACCTTGTGGTGGCCTTTATGATGGATGTCGGAACCAGGGGAGAGATGGGTGAGGTTATGTCTGATAACTAGTTAGACCATTAAGTAACTTTTTACAGCTTAAGGGTGTGTGTGTGTGGCTGCTTATCCTCTTACAGAAAAAGAGAGAACTAGAATTAGAAGTGAAGTCTCAAGAAATGACTAAACTTTTTGCAATCTCATGGTAAAATCTGAACAGATGAGGAGTTGCTTATTATAATGAACACAAGAAAGATATCTGTTGAGATGAAATCCACTCTTAGTGAGGACACTGTGAATATTGTTGAAGAGACAACAAAGGATTTGGAATATTATGAAAACCTGGTGGATAAGGCAGCAGCAGGGTTTAAGAGGATTGACTCCAATTTTGAAAGAAGTTCTAGTGTGGGTGAAATAACATCAAGCTGCATCAGATGCTATAGAGAAATCTTTTGTGAAAGGAAGAGCCACAGCCACTTAACATGCAGCAACCATTATCTTGATCAGTCAACAACCATCAACACCAAGCAAAATGATTATGACTCGCCAAAGGCTCAAATGATCATTAGCAATTTTGAGCAATGAGATATTTCTAACCAAGGTATGTACATTTTTAGATATAATGCTATTGTTCACTTAATAGATTACATACTAGTATAAACATATAAACATAACTTTTATTTATTTATTTATTTATTTATTTATTTATTTATTTATTTATTTATTTATGTTAGAGACAGAGTTTTATTTTATCGCCCTCGGTAGAGTGCTGTGGTATCACTGCTCACAGCAACCTTCAGCTTTTAGGCTTAAGTAATTCTCTTAAGTAAGCCTCCCTAGTAGCTGGGACTACAGGTGCCTGCCACAACTCTCAGCTATTTTTTTGTTGCCATTTGGCCGGGGCCAGGTTCGAACCCACCACCCTCTGTATATGGGGCCAGCACCCTACTCACTGAGCAACCAGTGCTGCCCCATATAAATATAACTTTTATGTGCACTGAGAAGCCAAAATATGTGTGTTACTTGCTTTATTGTGATTTTTGTTTCATTACAAGTGATTTGCAACCAAACTTTCCATATCTCCAAGGTAGTCCTGGAATGGAAAGCAAACAAAATTCCTTTACTGTGACTCTTCGACAACTTTTTTGTTTGCTCGGCTTTTTTCAATCACAACTCTTTTTTTTATTCTAAAACAACCCGTCACTTAAGATTAAAATTATTATCTTTTACTATTACTAAACAAAAGCATATTACATCACTTCAATACCAAGTTTTATTTTCCCTGCCACTATTACTCCCAGCACACTCTCACTCACTCAAGTAACTGTAAGTTTTAACTAAAGTAATGTCTATTTCACAGAGTAAAATAGGAGGTGGATAATAAATCAATGCATGTAGTACATTTAATACTGATTAATCCAAGAACACATAGATGTTTTTATTAAACCAAAAATATCAAACTTGGCTCATATAACAAAACCTTATTTATAGTCTATTCCCTTAATTTCTTAAAGTATTTTGAAGCTGAGTATTTTAGAAATATTCAATTGATTCCTTTATTTATTTCTAAAGCCAAGGAGAACAACTTTTTTATAAGACTTTATAGTCTAATTTATCAATACCATGTAGATGCTAGAAAATATTGCACATTCATATCATCTGAGATAAAGGCCTACCTGAGTTATTAATACAATGATTTACAGTCCAAAGAGCCTCAGTTCTAAAATTAGCCAGGTTCAAGAGTACACAAAGGACCACAAAATTTTACTGGTCTGTCAAAAAACTGATTTCCTCAGTGGGAAAATTTTTAGTTTCTGGATCTAAAAATAAGATACATAGAAAAGACTAGCAAACAATATTCTCTGTTGTCTCTCAGTTAACAAGAGTGTAGACATCACCTAATGGTTAGATCATGAATCTCAATTCCTAATCAAAAATAATAGAATAATAATGGCCCACCGACATGCAGCGGCAGTGAAGAAAATGCCCCTGCTCAAGTATCTGGAACTGAAAGATGCAATCCAGGGAAGGGAACTACGGCTAGCTAAGGAGGTCATGATTGACGTTCCTTTTAGGTTTCATGTCAACACCAAGCCCTCAGCTGCTGGGAGCCGATGCTCAGCAGACCCTGGGCATGGGAAAGCGACGATGTTGACCTCATGCCATCTATCTTTACCTTGCAGGGAGGTGCTGGCAGTGGCCTGAGGACTGAAGTCAGCTTTCCTCTATAATTACAACTGTGCAGGGGCCTCAGAGCTCCAGAGTTATCTGGAGAAGCTGGAGGGACTGAGTTTCCTGACCCTGCAGGAAAAGTTTGGAGAAAGCAGCTTTATTATCAGTCCTGAACCCATATATGTCAGCACTTGGAGCAGGTGTTGCTTGGTACTGTAGCCTTTGTGAATGTTTCCAGTCCCCAGCCTCACTGTTCTATCTGTTCCCTGGACCAGCTTCAGGACTTGAAGACCCTTGTGGCTGAGATCATAACACATTTGTAGGGGCTACAGAGGGTTCTATCACTAGCAGTTTCTCTCAGCAGGCTCCATCTCTTAGACTGGAATCTCTATACTGTGTTTGGGATCCCCTTGGCTATCCTGTCTCCTGTGCCTTTCACCTGAACCAGGAAAATGATAACTGCTTAGCCTTGACTGCACTACAAGTATTCACTGCCTGGATCTCATGGCTGCTAGATAAACCCCCAGTACTGCTCTATTCCTTCAGTGTCTTAGAGAGCTTGTTCCCAGCCCTGAGGGACATTCTAAGCACCTGGGAAAGGACTCTCAGAATCCGATTTAGAACTCAATGACTTTGCTAACCTCAGGATCTCCTCTGAGTTAGTCACTCAGTCGGCTGTCCTTGACTTTAACTCTCCTCCCATGTAGAAGGTACTCATAAATTGTCATCTCCAGGTTGGAGATGGTATATAGGAATCATTTCAAATGCCACTTCCAAGCATCTTAAGTGACAGAATGGTGTAATCAATTGGACACATATGCAGAGGGCATGGGAATAGGTGGTGGTAGAATTGGCAGTATGTATTTGCCCTTTCTATACCTGGAAGTACTCACTGGATAAGAGGAAAGTGAAAAAGCAAGATGATGGAGGACAAGTAATACTTTTATAAGAGCCTGGTAAATATACCTGCTGTATGTGGATAGTGTCTACCAGGAAAGTAGAATAAATATGGGCTCTTTTGTATGTTTATATAGTCCAACTGAATTCGAATGAAGAGAATAGATCAGTATGCTTAAGTGATGTGACCTTTGTGATGTGATATATCATTCAGCAACAAACCAAGAGTTCTGAGGAAAAATAACAACAACAATAATAATAACAAACCAGAGCATCTGTTCTCTCTCATCCACTGGAGAATAGATCTCTGTAATTAATTAATCCTTATCCAGATATTATTAAATAATTGATAAATAAAATCAAATTCCCAAACATTGCTTTCAGCAATAGGAGATAATGTATGGGCCAGAAACAAGCCAAAAGCAAATGTAAGACACAAATTTATTAAAGATTAAAATTAAAATTAGAATGAGAATGATTAAAGTAATATTGCCTCTTTGAAATCATTTCTGAAAGGTAAGAAAAGATGCATTCGGTTTTAAATCACACCCAAGATGCCACATTTGGTGACAAAGGTTAGCAGGCTCTGGTAGGTCAATCCACTGGGTGTATTGATGGAAGATCTCCAAACCTGTTAAAAGAAAACATTCATAAAAAGATGAAACCGTGGCTGTCTTATAGATATAAAAATGAACATGTGTTAAATATTTGATATTTCTCATGTGAGAGGATTAAGCAGATGTTATAACAGTTCAAAGGAAAAGCCAAAGAAAGCATCATTTATATGAAATTACACATGGACACAAAACTGTGTTTTCTACAGTAGAAGGAAAGTCAACAGAAACTCTATTGAAAAAGATAGTTTGCTAATTTATTACCAGCAGTTTACAGAAAGGTATAAAATAAATCAAAGATAATTAACAGGGCTATAATCAGAGAGCCCATGAGGGTGTGCTATAGACAATGCTTGAGTTTACACTCAAGTACAGGCTCACATGTGTTATGAGGTTCTGTTAGCTACATAGCATGGGATGAGAAACAGTCACTGCCATCCTAATTTTGTAGATAATAGAACAGAGTAAATAAGGCAAGAAATCGTATCAGGATAGCAATTTACAATGAGGCTGTCAACACATGATGCTTTTTGTCCCTCAAGGCTGTAGGAGACTCCATGGAGGATATGAGAGGAGTTAAATCTCTGGATTGATGTACATTGCAAGTTTACATATTGCAAGCCATACGAACTTGCAAGAGAAAATATCATATACATAAATGTCCAATAACAGTGCTAAAGACCCCAGAGAAAGAAGTGAACACTCAAAATCCAAATACACCTTTTATCTAAATACACCTACTATACACTATATTTCAGGATAAAGAGTCTTCAATTTATTAAATAAATTTTCTTTCATGGAAAAAATAGAAAGCCAACACAATTTGTTCATAAATGTTCTATCCTATTCTGCTTTCAAAATTAGACTAAGCTTTGGTTTGGGCCTTGGCATTTGTCCAGTCAAATAAAAGGACATTTCATTGCATTTAAGCAGAAATATGGGCCAGGCATGGATGCATATTCAGTTATTTCAAGGAATAGCAGCAACCTCCTGTGCTAGCCGAAACATCTTCACGTGAACATTTTTGGTTTGACCTTAAAGTAACTCCTCTTTTATTAGGTCACACAGTAATAGAGGCTGTTAGACACAGAAGTCATTGAAACTGGCATGAACCAAGAAATAAACCTTGAAGAGGAACAAACAGTAATCTAAAGAAAGACTTTACAATGGGGATTGTGCTACACAGAATGGTAAACTTGAATTGTCAGTGAGCTGGTCTCTCTCTTGGGATCTTTCTCTAAAAATGAAATCTACATTTCTGTGTTCTCTAAACAGGACTGTTTTCTACGATCTCTTAGATTTTCATATTCAGGTATTTGGGGGTTATCATCACAAAGATGGAAAGCAGGAGAAGTAAACTCAGAGAGAAATGCAAATTACATTTTTGTAAGGCTCAGAGTAAAAAGAATACAGTAAAGGGGAGCTGTGATGACAGTGAATGAGGAGGTGGTCCTGAGATGATGACCTGAAAGGGCCCTGACAGCTGAAACAGAGATTCTCTGGCCTTCCAGGTTCTTTTGCCAATGAATCAGTGATGTTGATGGTGTTCTTGGAAGCATCTCAGACATTCAATAGGACTGAAGGGCAGACTCAGGCTTTGATCATTTTGATCACTTATTGAAATTACATTCTTAAAAGCAATTAAATTCAAGAAGGGGAAATGGGGTGGAGGGAGGAGGGAAGGCAGAGAAAGGCGTCTTGGTTAGCTCTCACAAAGTGGGAGCATAGGGCACACCTCTTGGGTGAAGGGCTTAACCACAACTTAGACTTTACCTAACAAACGCAAACAATGTAACCTAATCATATATACCCTGAATTTGTTTTTAAGAAAAGATCATATTCTTGCCATTTGCTAGCCACTTTTTTACTAGAAAACGCTTAGTGATTAGTTGAGACACATTCTTTACAATCATCTCAAAATATAGAATTACAGGTTGCCATGTCACTCTTTGTTTGCTTGTGCATTCTCGTCTCTATGTATCCAGATAATGCTTCAAGTGAAACAGACACATTACCAAGAGTCTGATTGCTAACACAAAGCCTGAGAACTGACCGCTAGTTTTACCCTGCAGTTGTGCAGTGATGACACATTGGGGAAGAAAGTGTAATTCTGTCCTTGTCAAAGTTAACTTTCTCTGTGGGAGAGAAATGAGCTGCAGTGGATCAGTTGGAAACTATGCTGATTGTGTCTTATTTATAAGCAATGAACCTCCTTAAGCTGGTACAGATGACTCACACTGTTAGGAAGAGAACATGGTGTGACATACTGAAGATGCATCATGGAAAATGTGAGATAAATATTAGAAACAGCTCCACAAACTAAGCTCTGATAGGCAGAAAAGGAGTTGCCAAGGCAAGCAGTGAAGAGAAAGTCAATGATAAGTTGAGAGAAGCTTCTATCCTTTGAGCTGCCTGATGTTTAACTCTGGTCTGCCAAGACACCCTGGCTCGGAGAGGATGACTCAGTCCTAAAGATTCTAGGGATTGCCAGTAGTCACAGATTGTGTCTTCTCAGAACCAGGGGTCAGCAAGACAAGCAAATATATCACTTTCATTTAAAGGTTTTGATGTAACAGTTGATGCATAAAGGTCAAAAGATTCTATCATTCAACCCCAAGTTATATAAATTTCTCAGTTTTTTCTTTATTTTTCAAAAAAAATTGTCTAACAATTACGGCAGATATATGAAGGAGATTTATCTCCTACACACTATATCACTGTCCTGCTCAATTATTCAATTACAGCCAGTCATTGGAACAGGAAAATATGAAAGTGAGCATAATTTTAGAAAACTAGATCAATTTTGTTGTTGTTCTTGCTAGGTGGGGAAACTTAAGTTTGTAGAAAAAACATGACTTTCAGCAACTCAAACAAAATTTGAACTCAGTTTTCCTATCTTTTAATCCATTTTTCTAAATTGATGTCTCTTTACATGAGAAATATTTAATATTTTAACCTACATATGAAAGCATATATAAGAAATATAGTTATGCATATATTATGCACATGCCCATTCTATGAAAGAAAAAGTCAACGGTTTGCCTTCAGAAATTTCCTGGTAAGTAAGGACAAATCAACTAAAATCAGCTAGAAAGGAAAAACACAGCATACAATTAAATTGTTAATCTTATTTAGCAAATTTTTTTAATTTAGCCTATTTTTTTGACATTGTAACAAAGAGTAGAGCAAGTGCCATTTCTTATCGAGGTATAGATAAATCTTAAACCAAGTATAAATGGTTCCCCTACATCTTCAGCATATATCAGAATTACCTTGAGTCTCTGGCTTGTACATCTAGAGTGGGACCAAGAATTTTCATTTTTAACAAGTTTTCTGGTGATGCTGATGTCACTCCTTTGACACACCTTGAGAACTACTAATATTCTTGACATAAAATACAAAATTCTAACCAAGGAGTCAAGAAATTTGGATTCTAATTTAGGCTCAGATGATATTTAGTCATATGACTTCAAGAAAATGAAATTGATTTTCTGACTAATATTTTTCAACCATGAAGGGAGAAATTTAAATTTATTCCAGTGTAATATACTGAGGTTTGCAATTTGCAATATATAGAATATTAAGATATTTTGATCTTGAATTCTTCACTAAAATGAATTTAGACTTTTCCTTTTTTTCTTTTTTAGCAATTCATATGGTTGAAATCTCCCCCAACACAAGATGATTTTTGCTGTTGACTCAATCTACCCTGATGTAGCTGTTATGTACAACCGCATCTTCTCTGAAGTCACCTCTATCCACAAAAGGCAGATGGATGAGAAGCCCTGATAATGTCTGTGGGGCTGCTTTCTGGTTACCTGAGCATGTGGAGACCAAGCACAGGGCAAGATGGAATTGAAGAATTATAAATGCCCTGAGCATCTGCCCTGAAACAATGACTGAGTACAAAGGTAAATACACTGCTGCCTTCAACCTGGGTTGGGCTAAGTTAGAGGTGTGTGCTCCACTGGCTTCCCTTGCTATAGTTGTAACCAGCTAGATTGTGCACAGTGGTTGACTTTCATTCTTTCTCTGTTTTCTGCCCCCTTCTCCCTCCTGAAATCACACCACTTTTGAAATGAACTATTTCACTGTCTTAATCCTTCATTTAGGATCTATTTCTAGAGAACACAAACAAGGGCATTGTTTCCTTATCACCATAAATAAAAATTCCCTTTTATCTACCTTTACTCAGTGTTAACACCTACAGGTTTGTTGATTAAAAGCATGCTTGCCAGTAGTTTTTTGTTTCTCATATATCGTTGATCTATGGTATTTCAAGTTGTAAGATTTCCTAGAGAAAGTGGTATTAATATGCAACATTTTTTCCAGACCCTCATAATTAATGATTAACAAGCTTTCTATCATACAGCGACAGGGTCACTGAGGAAAATCTAATTTAAATAATTTATTTTCTAATTTGTTAGTCAATACATGTTTTATTTTGAATCATAAAGTATTCACACTGTGCATACTTTTGGTAGTTTGAGTTTAAATTGCCTTATCTCACTTTTGAACTCCAACCATACTGAATACATGTCTATAACTATAGCTGGAAGGAACTCTAGATTCATTTGTATCAACAAAACAAGTATTCTTTGTATATGAACAAACCATATGCTATGGATGAAAAAAACAGCTGAGTAGGGAGTTTGTGATGTAACTAGGAAGAGAAAGTTGGCGTCTTAACCTTTAGGGCAGTGTTTTTCAGCCTTTCTAATCTCACAGTACACTTAAACCTACGCTTAAATTTCTGTGGCACACTTAAATTATGTTGATTAAAAAATAGTAAAAAAAGAATATTCTTATTGTGCTTTGAACTTTTTCTGAAAATAATTTGATTAATGAGCTTTAAAATTTTTCACAGCACACTGGTTGAATGCCCTAGAATCTAGGGCATTGTTCTCACTGAACTTCCAGAAAACATATTATGAAAGGACATTCCACGCCATTCTTACTAATAACCAGGACCATTTGAATAGTGAGAAGTTTTCTATAGAGCTTATGTTGAACATCTAGAATATCAGAAAGTTAAAAAATACTATCAGGAACTACACCCCAAATATATCTACTTGATAAAACATGGCAGTGTTATCCCTTCTAGATTGAACTCACAGCAAATTGAGGAAGACATAGACTAAAACATTAAAGAGGCTGATCAAAATATTAAGAGGAAGAACTATAATTATAGATGATACTAGGATAGAAAAGTTTACTCCTCTGTGTTGGATAGGAGAATGAGAAATAAATAAAAGGCATGCCAAACTGTATTTAATAGTTACTAGAACCTTGGATATGTCTAAATAGTTTAAGGATGCTTAGGAGGTTTCATTGTTCCTTCTCCACTTTATAATTAAAATATGAATATTATTAAGCTTGGAAGTAACTTTATTAGTGTTTTACTCAAAATTTTTGCAATAAATTTGATAAAAATATATTTTCTTCAATAGAGAAATCTACAACAACCTTAAAATCTTGAAAAAATAAAGAAATACATATACCATAGAAGAAAGGAAGAACTGTTTTAAACCATCAATTAACAAGAATGAAAAAATGATTGCAGACACTCTAAGAACTAGTTCAACGTGGATCTGAGTGCAAGCCATTTATAGACAGAAAAACAACTATGGGTGTTAATTTTTATGAAGGTATAATTTATGTTCAGGGAACTATCAGATCTTAAGCATTTTGTCTGAAAGATAAGTAGATAGACACAGAACATCTCCCACACCCAAGAATGTTCCTAGTGCTCTTTCCTAGTCAACTTCCTCACATTCCTCAAGGCAAAAGCAGTCATTGACCTAATTTCCATCACATAGGTTAGTTTTCTTATTCTATAATATCATAAAAATGGGATCAAAAGCATTAACATCTGACTTCTTTGACTCAGCATAAAAATTTTTGGTGCATTTTTTTGAATATATCAGCAATCTGTTGTTTTTATTGTTGAGTACTTTTTCATTGCCTTAATATGTCAATATTTTTTCATCCATTCTATTGATAGACATTCATATGTTTTTTCTGATTTGATTACTGCAAGTGAAACTGCTATTATCATTCTTATAAAGGGATTCTTATAAACCTATATTTTAAATTCTATAGAATACATATCTGAATAGAAATTTTGGCAAATACATACATTGTTAATATTCATTTAACATACAAATATCATATATCATATAAAATTAAAAAATAATAAATTATTCCAATACTATGATACATGAAATTTTCTGTTAAATTAATATTCCTAATGAGTTTTCTAAGATTTGAGCAGTGAATACGGTTATCTCACTTTCGTGTAATGTCTTCATTGATAATGCATGCTTACTTCTGGCATACATTAAATATATGCATTCAAATATTGATATTACATATAGTCAAATAACAATAGTAACCAATTTAAACTGAGTACATCTAATATATTTTTTAAAATTTCAGGTTAATTTGAAGATACAAAGAAATAGGTTACAATGTTTGTTTGTTAGGTAGAGTCCCTCTTATAATTGTGTCCTCCTGCAAGAGGTGTGCCATACACTCTAACATTGTGCCCATTAAGTGGGAGCACACACATCATCCCTCTCCTCCACTCTCCCCCTTCTCCTTTGTTCTCCCTCCCCCTACTTCAAATTGATTTGAGTTATTGTCTTATGAGAGTGTGTATTAGATCACCTACTGGCTTCATATTAGTATTGAATACTTTGGATACTTGCTTCTCTATTCTTGTGATACTTTTACAAAGAAGAATGTGTTTCCATTCCATCCAGGTAAATGTAAAAGATGTAAAGTCTCCATCTTTTTAAAGGCTGAATAATATTCCATGGTATACATATTCAACGGTTTGTTAATCCATTCCTGGATTGGTGGGCATTCAGATTGTTTCCACATCTTGGCTATTGTAAATTAAGTTGTGATAAGTAATTTTGTGCAAATGTCATTATGATAAAATAATTTTTTTCTTCTGGGTAGATGCCTAGTAATGGGATTGCAGGATCAAATGAGAGGTCTAATTTGAGTTTGTATTAGTTTGCAGTATCACCAACAGTGCCTGTCTACATCCACACCAGCATCTGCAGCTTCGAGACATTATCATGTGGGCTATTTTTACTGAGGTTAGATGATATCTTAGGGTGATTTTGATTTGCATTTCTCTGATGGTTAGGGACAATGAGTATTTTTTCAAATGTTTGTTAGCCACTAATCTATCTTTGTGAGAAGGTTGTGTTCATATCTCTTGTCCAGGGGTAGATGGGATTGTTTATTCTTTTCCTGTTAATTAATTTGAATTCTCTGTAGCTTTGAGTTATCAACCCTTTGTCCAATTCCTAATATGCAAATACCTTTCCTATTCTGAAGGTTGTCTTTTTGCTTTAATTATTGTGTCCTTAACTGTGCAGAAGCTTTTAAGTTTAATTAACTTCTATTTGTTTATTTGTTGTTGTTGTTATTGCAATTGGAGGGGAAGTCTTTTTCATAAAATCTTTACCCAGTCCAAAATCATTGAGTTTTTCTAAGATTTCTTCTAAGATTTTTATCAATTCATGTCTTTGATTTAAATATTTTATCAACCTTGAGTTAACTTTTTTAAGTGGTGAAAAGTGTGTGTCCAGTTCCAGTCTTTTATGTGTGATTATCTATTTCTCCCAGCACCATTTGTTAAATAGGGATTCTTTTCCCCACTGTATGCATTTATTGGGTTTATTCAAAATCTGATGTCAATAAGAGACTGGTTTCATCTCTTGGTTTTCTATTTTGTTCCATGGGTCTATATATCTGTGTTTGTGCCAATGCCATGTTGTTTTGATCACTATGCATTTGTAAAATTACCTAAAGTCTGGGTGAGTGATGGTTCTGGCTTTGTATTTATTGCTAAAAATTGCCAAGGCTATTTGGGTTTTTAACTGGTTTCATGGAAAACAAAGTACTTTTTTTTCTAGTTCTTTAAAGAATGTTGTTGACATTTTAACAGGGATTTCATTAAAGCTGTAGATTGCTTTGGGTAGAAAACATTTGAACAATGTTGATTCTTCCCAGCCAAGAGCATGGTATATTCTTCCATTTGTTAATGTCTTCTGCTAATTTTCTTAGGGTTTCATAATTTTCTTTGTGGAGGTCTTTCACTTCTTTCATTAGGCATATTCCTAGATATTTCATTTTCTCTGAAGCTACTGAGAAGGGAATTGTGTCCTTGATTTGCTTCACAAGTCAGCTATCATTGGCATATACAAAGGCTACTGATTTGTGGCCGTTCATTTTATACCCTGAGACATTACTATATTTGTTGATCACTTCCAGGCATTTTGTGATTGAGTCTCTGTGATTTTCTAAGTATAAGATCATATCATCAACAAAGAGCAAGTGTTTGACTTCCTCTGCTCCCATTTGAATGCCCTCTATATGCATTATTTGCCTGATTGCATTGGCTAGAACTTTCAGGACTATGTTGAACAATAGTGGTGAAAGTGGATATCCGTGTCTGGTTCTAGTTCTAAATGAAAAAGGTTTCAATTTTACTCCATTCAGTAGGATATTAGCTATGGGTTTGTTATAATTAGCTTTAATTTGCTTAACAAATATTCCATGTATACCTATTTTCTTAAGTGTTCTCATTAGTAGAGGATGCTGAGTTTTATCAAATGTTTTTTCTGCATCTATTAACAGCATCATACGGTCTGTTTTGCTGCTATTGATATGGTGAACTATATTTATGGATTTGCATGTGTAAAACCAGCCTTGCATCCCTGGGATGAAGCCTACTTGATTGTCATGTATACTTTTTTTTAATGTGTACCTGCAACATATTAGCCAAGATTATATTGAGTATTTTTTCATCAATATTCATTTGTAACATTGGCCTTTAGTTCCTTTCATTTGGGTCCTTCTCTGGTTTTAGTATCAGGATGATATTTGCTTCATGGAATATGTTGGGGAAAAATCATTCTTTCTTGATGTTTTGAAATACATTCTAAAGTATAGGTACAAGCTCATCTTTGAAGATTTGATAGAACTCTGATGTGAATCCATCTGTTCCAGGCCTTTTTGATGTTGTTGTTGTAAGCTTTTTTTATTGTTTTTGCAATCTCAGTGGTTGATACTGGTCTGTTCAAGAGCTCTATTTCTTCCTGGTTAGTCTAGGGAAATGGTGTGATTCCAGGTATTGGTACATTTCTTTCACATTATTGAATTTCTGGGCATAGAGGTTTTGGAATAGTTAAAAATAATAATAATGTCTGTGGTATCGTTTGTTGTATTCCCCTGCTCATTTCTGCTTGAGATTATTAAAGATTTTACTTTTCTGTTTCTAGTTAAATTGGGCAAAGGTTTATTGATTTTATCTTTTCAAAGATACAACTTTTCATTTCATTAATTTTATGAATAATTCTTTTATTTCCAATTTCATTTATTGCTGATTTAACTTTGGTCATTTATTTTCTTTTGCTAGGTTTGGTATTAAATTGCTCTTCCTCTTCCATTTCCTTAAGATGATTCATTAGGTTGTTGATGTGCTTTCTGTCTGTTTTTCTGATGTAGGCATCTAATGGTAAATTTCCCTCCTAGGACTGCTTTTGCAGTGTCCCACAGGATTTGGTAACTTGTATCTTCATTGCTGTTATGTTTCAAGAATTTGACAATTTCCTCCTTTATCTTTTTCTTGACCCAATGATCATTCAGCCATAAGTTTGCTCAGTTTCTATGCCTTTGTGTGAGAATGAAATTTTTTGTTGGAGTTGAGTTCCAACTTTATTGCCTTATGTTCTGAAAAGATACAAGGTGTAATTTTAATTCTTTTGATTTTATTTAGATTGGAATTGTGTTCTAGGATATGATTTATTTTGGAAACTGTTCTGTGGGATAAGAAGAACATATTTTCCTTATCTTTGGGGTGGTATGTTCTGTATATATGTCTATTAAGCTCATTTGTTCTAGGATCACATTTAGGTCCCTTGTATCTTTGTTTAGTTTCTGTTTACAGGCTATGTCCCGTTCTGCCACACAGGTGTTTAAGTCCCCTAGCTTTATGGTGTTATACAATATAATATTGTTCAGAATGATTAAGGTCTTTTTCATAAATCTAGGAATATTTAAGCTGGATGCATAAATAATTAGAATTGAAATGTCTTCTTTTGTTTCGTTTCCTTGACCAGTATGAAGTGTCCATCTTGTCTTTCTTAACTTTAGCTCATTTAAATCCACATGTATCTGAAAATAAGATTATGACCCCTCTTTTCTTCTGATTTCCATTTGCCTGAAACATTGTTTTCCATCCCTTCACCCTGAATCTTGTTTTGTCCTTTATGGCAAGGTGTATTTCCTGGAGACAGGATATAGACAGCTTGTGCTTTTTTATTCAGTCAGTCAACCTATGCCTCTTCAGTAAGGAATTTAAGCCATTAAGATTTATTGAGGGAATTGAAAAGTGTGATGGAGTTCTAGTCATCTTATTTCGTTAAAGCCCATTGCTTAGTTTAAGCCTTTGCATCACTGTGTAAGTTGGGTTTTGTCCTTTAGTTTCTGGGTAATTACTTTGTCAGTGGTCAATTGTGATAGTCAGTGGGAAGAATAAGTCAAAGTATTTCTTGTAGAGCTGCTCTTTGGGGGGAAAATTTCCTCAATGTTTGCATATCCGAAAAATATTTGATTTCTCCATCAATTTTAAAGCTTAGCTTAGCAGGATACAGAATTGTGGGGTAATTTTTTTTGTTTGTTTAAGAAGTTAAAGGTATGTGACTATTGTCTTCTAGTTTGAAAAGTTTCAACTGAGAAATCCACTGTTACACTGATGGATCTGTCCCTGTAGGTCAATTGGGGCTTATTCATCTGATTACTTGAAAAATTTTCTCTTTTATCTTGACTTTGGACAGATTCATGACAATGTGTCTTTAAGATGTTCTGTTTGAGTTGAGATGACCCAAGGTGCAATATCCCTCTAAGGAATGTGTTGGAATCTTTGGTGGTACTTGAAAAATTATCATTTATAATATCCTCTAGTAGGGCTTCCATTCCTCTGAGGTATTCCCTTCTGGAATACCTGTAATTCATATGTTTGAAAGTTCATGAAGTCTTAAAATTATCTGAATGAATGTTCATCTCTCTCTTTTTTCCTGCCTCTCTAACTGCCTATGTTGGTTGAAGAGCTTTATTCTCTGGCTCTGAGATTTTTTCTTTTCCACAATCTCTTCTATTACTGATACTTTATACTAGACCTTTTAGTTCTCTGATTAACTCCCTAAAATTTTTAGCTCCACTACATCCTTTCTATACTCTTCATATCTTTCATCCCTTTTTGGTTCTGATTTTATATTTGCTTTTAGTTATTTTCCACTTTTTGAGCCTTTTCCTTCATTTTTTTAACATCCACATTTTAAATTTCATTTCTGTCATGTTCATGATTTCTCTATAGGTGTAATCTTCTACATTAGCTGCCTCATAATCCCTTGGGGGTTTGGCTCTGTTTTGCTTTTACATGTTGCCAGAATTTTTTTGTTGGTTCCTCCTCATGAGTATTTTCTTCTTGTCCACTTCCTTCCTCTATTTTTTTCTTTCATTCTCTCTTTATATTTAAATTACTTTGTTTCTATGCTTATATGTTGAAGTATTAAAAGTATAGTGGAGAGCAAGAAGGGAGGATATAAATTAAAAGAGAAAATTAAAATAAAAATGAGGGGATAAAAGGATAGTTCAACACAAAGAAAAGAAGAAGAAAAGAAAGAGAGAGACAGGAGTAGTGGTGCTTAGCAGTGTGCTTGGACCCACATCTGCAGTTCCTGACCTCTGGATGAATGGAATGGTTGGGTCCTTCAAGATAAGGAGCTCCTTACCAGCCGGAGTGACAATAAGATCCAAACCCCAACAAATAGAGGAAAATATTAAAAACAGCAAATATCACTGTGGGAACCTACCAATATCATCTTTCTGAAGGCCAAAGTTAGGGCACCCTAGAACAGGAAATCAAGGTCTCCTTAAGGTAGGCCAATGCTGTGTCTCAAAGTGAGGCTCTGGCCCATAAATAAAATATAGATGGACAAAGCATAACACAGATAAGAAAAAAAAATAAAAAAAGTATATAAATAAAATTGAAATTAAATTGTGTAAGATGTAAAAAAAGGAGGATATGTCTTGTTGCTATTTGAGAAATTTATGTGGGAAAGATAAGAAAAGTAGAAAAATCTTTACAAAAAGAGAGAGAAAAGGAAAGAAATGCAAAGGAAAGAAGGAATATGAGAGGTGAAAAAATATCAAAAATGGAACCCTTACTGAAGAATGTAAAAATGGAAAAAGAAATGCAACAAAACTAAACAAAACAACCCCCGAAAAAATAACAAACCCTAAGGAAGAAATTGGTAAAAAAAAAATAATAGGAGCAAAAAACTCGTAGCAAAAATGGACCTATTACTATCAAACAAAGAAACAATGAAAAATTAAAAGTACATGGGGTGGAGCCAAGATGCTGGACTTTAGCCAGCTTTTCACAGAGGCATCCGTTCAGAAAGAGAGTTAAAGGACAGAAATTTAGCAAGAAAGCCAATGGTTTATATCTGAACCAAAAGAGAAGGTAGAAGAAAGCACATCAACCCTGCTGTGGCAATCTGCGACCCCAAGGATACAAACAAAAGCTACAGAATCCATCACCAAGCAGACATGAGTCCCCTCCTCCATGAAAATGGCTCACAGTATACTCCATACCTCCCTACAAACAAGCAAGCAGAGTCCAAATGTCCTCCCATTTTACCCCATGGGAGAGACCTTCTTAAAACCGGACCTCCTTCCCCTACTAGGGTGCCATAGCACTATCCTGCCAGGCATAAAACTGCATAGAATGGCATATACCCTTTACCTGTAATTTTGGACTCCTGGCACTCCCCTCCACTCTCATCCCGAGGTCTGGAAGCCTGTCCACCATGGAGTCCAGATTCTTGGGTATTTTCTTGAGGGGTGTAGATGGGGCATGGACTGTTGCTAATCTGTGCTCATTTTCTGGCTTGGGAGTAAGGAGAAGATAATTGGCTGAGAGGGAGAGGCACAGGACAGCATAAGCAGGAGGGAACGGTGATGGTGGGTCTCACACCCCTGGGGATGTTCTGAAGGTACATTCCCAGTCTCTCTGGGCAACCAGGGGAAGCCAGGCAGCTTTTCTGGGGGTGGCCACTGGCAGAACAGATCTGGAACAGAACGCAGGCCCGAGGAGTAAAGGGTATGCTTGAGGTGGAACCGGCCTGGATGGAGTGCAGGGATTAGAATACACAAATGCAGAGACAGCAGCCTCCCAGGGTGTGGCTGACCCAGAGGACTGCTTTACTGAGCTTCAGACACACCCAGCCCTCAGGGATAAAAGCTGAGATGAAGGACAAGCAGGAAGAGGCTGGAACTGACAGCTACTTGAACTTCTGACTGAGTCAGTCCCAACACAGAACTGCAGACTAGGCAGCAGCAAAGCCAGGGTGGATTTGCAGTCCAACATCTGATCCACAGGAGAAAATAGCCAGAACAGAAACAAATTCTGCAAATTTGTTCTCTTTTGTCAACAACATCAATCAGGAACAGGGCTGGAACTGAGTGAATCGCCCCAGCGCTTATCAAGCACCTGAGGTTTTCGGGCCTCACCTCCCCCTACCAAACAGTGACAGAGAGTGGTGGCCTGGCTTAGGAGCCTCAGATTTCCCAGTAACTCAGGCAGGCACAAACCCCAGGAGCATCTTCTCATTGAAAGGAACTGGATCACAGCCCTGCAGGGTTACCAGTGACTGGGTGTGACAGAGGTGCAAGGTGGTGAAGGAGGCATCAACCATCCCAGACTAATTTATTTGCTGGGTGGGTTCCTTCTGATCTCACAGAGCACTGGAACACGTTATACTAGAGCTGCCAGCAGACCCCTATTATCTAGTTGTCAGAGACCTTATGAACTCTCCCACGTGAGGCCAGTGCTGACTGGGACAATTGACTGGGACCTCTTCAACTGGGCCAGTCACCTGAGGACAATCCAAAGTGGGGCCCTGGGTGTGTGGTACTGGGAAAGTTTGATTTTCATTTCCAATTGTTGCCCCTGGGGTGGGGGTGACTTAACTGCTGTTATTTCTCCACAGCACAGACTTTAATCCAGAAAAACTGATTCTCTAGGGTAAGACAGGGACCAGTTGAAAACAAGACAGAGGCACTTAACCCCACCACACCAAGAAGGTCTCCAGTTTCTCAGGCAGTAGCACTATACAAATCCTTGGCAAAACTCTAGGGGAAAAGGTACAGACATCACTCTCAGCTTTTGCACAAAGGTCTGGCCAATCAATACTCTTAGAACCCCCAACCCAACTTATCCTTATCTGCTCATCTTGCCAAACAGCACAAAATAATCATAGGGTGCAATCAGCAGAAAAGCTCCACAACATGAATAACCAGAGTAGATCAACCCTTCAAAGGAACAATTTGATAGACACAACTGAAGATCCAGTGCATAAACAGATGGCTGAGATGTCAGAAACTGAATTCAGAATTTGGATTGCAAATAAGATCAATAGAATAGAGGAAAAGGTGGAATTAGAAATTCAGGGAGCATTTCAAAAATGATCACAAGAAGTCAAGGAATTCAAAGACAAAATGACCAAAGATTTTGACACATTGAGACAAAAATTTGCACCCCTTAAAGATCTGAGAAATACAGTAGAATCCCTCAGGAACAGAATGGAGCAAGCAGGATATTAAGCAAGATGGTGGCCGAGTAATAGATTCCTTGCAGCTGGGCAGAGTGAGACTGGGGAGAGAGGACTTCAGGGATCTCTGGCAGGCAGGATCTGCCTAGAAACTTCCCTTTGGGGACACAGGGAGACAGTGTGAGGCTTCTGGACAACCTGCGGAAGGCAAAAGCGGTGGAGATTGGGCAAGTGGTTGCGTCTGTTCGTTCGGTCTGATCCTGTCGGCGGCTGTGGGTGGGGCAACAGTGGGACTGCAGGCTGGAAGGGCCTTGCCTGTGAGCTGTTTGGGTTTCTTTTGGACTTGGCACTCAGTTGAACTGCCTAGGGAGAACTTGGGCAGGAGTGCGGGGGATTTTGAGTGTTGTCTGGGGTCCTAGACTGGGCCAC